>JBBPKT010000179.1:0-32079 GCA_038089395.1 Pulveroboletus frians
CTCCGTCCCCACCCGACGCATGTCCTCCTCGTCCCAGTCTTACAGACAAGAGCGCGACACGTTCGGCGACGTCTCTGTCCCCGCAGATCGCTACTGGGGTGCCCAGACACAGCGGCATGTCCTTCACATTCCCCCTTTCCCCCTGCTCATCCACTTTGCAGCTCGCTCCAGAACTTCGACATTGGTGGCCCCACAGAGAGACTCCCACTCCCGCTGATCCAAGCCTTTGGTGTGCTCAAGAAAGCGGCCTCCATTGTCAACGTCGGCTATGGGATGGACCCCAAAGTCGGTGACGCCATACAGAAAGCCGCAGATGACGCGCGTCATCCCTCCTCTCTCTCCTCTCCTTCACTTACCTTCTCCCGTAGGTCATTTCTGGTAAACTCATCGACCACTTCCCCCTCGTCGTGTTCCAGACCGGAAGTGGCACTCAGACCAACATGAACGTAAACGAGGTCAGCTCTACACGTCCGTACACCCACACCCACCAACGCGCCACTCAAAGGTCATTTCCAATCGTGCCATCGAGTTGCTCGGCGGCGTCCTGGGTTCCAAGAATCCAGTCCATCCCAATGATCACGTCAACATGAGTCAGAGCAGCAATGACACGCAAGTCCTCTTTCTGTTTCTGTTCCTTGCCTACTGACCAGATAGGTATAGATTCCCGACAGCCATGCATGTTGCCGCTGTAACAGAAATCCATCACTCTTTGCTCCCTGCACTCAGAGAACTTGGAGATGCACTCCGAGCAAAGGCGGATGCGTTCACACACATCATTAAAATTGGGCGAACACACCTGCAGGCATGCATCCTTTCACATCCGAGCTCGCCAAGACCAAACTGTTCATCCCCATAGGACGCAACTCCCTTGACGCTTGGCCAAGAATTCAGCGGCTATGTTCAACAAATCGATAACGGAATCGAGCGCGTCAAGGCAGTTGTCCCTCGCCTGAGCCTCCTAGCGCAAGGTGGGACTGCAGTGGGGACCGTCAGTTCAGCTTCCTTGTTGTACTCCCTCCTATCGTTTGACGCGCGTGACAGGGCTTGAATACTAAGAAAGGCTTTGACGTCAAGGTTGCTGCTGAAATTTCAAAGATTACAGGTTTAGAATTCAAGACTGCACCGAACAAGGTAGGTAACCTGGTCGACTCTACGCCTGATAGTTCACATCGCGGCAGTTCGAGGCCCTTGCCAGTCATGATGCCCTTGTCGAGGCTCATGGTGCACTCAACGTCGTTGCTTGCTCCCTGATGAAGATTGCCAACGATATTCGCTTCCTCGCCTCTGGTCCTCGCTGCGGATTCGGCGAGTTGAGTCTTCCTGAAAACGAGCCGGGTAGCAGCATCATGCCTGGCAAGGTTAATCCCACGCAGTGTGAGGCGGTGACAATGGTTGCCGCACAAGTCATGGGCAACCAGACTGCTGTGAGCGTGGCAGGTGCCAGCGGCCAGTTCGAGGTACACCATCTCTCCGTCTGTTTGCCGGATGTCGATGATGACCCATGTCACCCAGTTGAACGTCTTTAAGCCTGTCATGATCAAGAATGTGCTTCAGAGCGTACGCCTCCTCTCCGATGGTGCGTGATGATCCGTCCTTGATGGACTTGATGACCACAACATATGACTAGCATCGCGTTCTTTCACCAAGAACTGCGTGATCGGCATTCAGGCCAACGAAAAGCGCATTCACCATCTGTTGAACGAGAGCCTGATGTTGGCCACGGTCCTCAACAGCCACCTCGGCTACGACAGCGAGTGTTCCACCCATGTCACACTTTTTTTTAACTGACCGACAAGTCCCAGACGTCGCCAAGTGTGCTAAGAAGGCGCACAAGGAGGGAACGACACTGAAGGCGGCGACGGTAGCACTGGGGTATCTGACGCCGGAGGAATTTGATGATAAAGTGCGGCCAGAGCTGATGCTCTACCCCGACGAGCCTTAGACTCTAGAGAGCGCATGTGCAGCACTGGCGCGGAATAGGACGTTGTAGACATGGCGCTTTGTGTGGTCCGGCGCGTCCGCCAAGAATCGCAGAGGACGGGGTTGACCGAGTTTCCGAATTTGGCAGTGTACCGATGCGAGCTAAATCCAACAAAACGAAATGCCTGCGCGTTTCCCGCCATCGCCCCTCCCTTGTGCTCCCGACAGCCACCACAGCAACGGGCTCGTCGTTCCCAACGGTGCTCTCCCCTTCAGTAGCCCACACATCCACCCCGGCAACGTTCTCGGTCACGTCCGTGTCCTGGTAGCGCAACACCCGCTGTCACATAACTCGCTGGCTCGCCTTCTCTTCTCGTTTTTGCACGCCGTGAATTTTCTTTCTCTTGCTTTCTCTCGCACGCCCTTCCTGCACCATGTCTCTCAGCAGAATTCTCAACGACACTCCTCCTCCCACCCGTGCTGCCCTCTCCGGCCCCTCGTGTGCCTCCGCCATCGACACACCGCTCTCCGACACGTCCCCCGTCTCCAATTCCGTCCCCGTCTCTCCTGTTCATCCTCGGCCACACCGCCAGAGCCAGAGTCCACTCGGAGACCATCCACCTCCTCGCAGTTATGCATACCAACCTGTCTCTTATCAGGGTGCAGGCGGATGGGACCCTTATTCAGGCAACTATGTCCAGGGCGACATCTTTCCGCTGGGTCCCGGTGGAAACTATTACCCCCAGCGCGAGGTTGCGACAACCCCTTCCGGCCTCCCCGAGTCGCTCGAAAGTCCTGTCGGCGCTTACTACAAGGAAAGTGAAAATGAACATGCTTCCAAGAAACGGAGAAAGGCAGTAGACGACGACCCTGATTATCAACCTCCCACTTCCAGACGCGTACGTCCTCTCTCTTTGATTACACATTGATACTAAGCAAACACGATCACTCACCCGACTAGCCTGGACTTCGGAGGAACCCCCCTCGCTCCAAGGCGGCTCGTCAAGAGAACTCTCCTTCAGATAGCCTTGACGCCTTTCCCACTGTCACCGAGCATCATCAGACGGACGACGATCGTCGCCTCATGTCCTCGGACCTGTCAGATTGCGAGGAGGTGTGGATCGGGGAGCTGAGTGATTATATCATGGAGACACACAAACGCCAGCGCCAGGTTGAGTCGTGGTTTGAGGCTAGCGTTCTGGTGAATGCTACATAACGTCTTCTAAACTTGCATTTCTCACCGTTTGTTCAGGAGCGCAATTCGACCACAGCAGTCACACTGTCGAGACGTTACGTGTCACGGATTGCACGGATTCCTCCCCCTCCGTCGCCTCCCCCAGTTCTCCCTGTTTCTGTTGACGAGGAGCTTTTGTCTGCTCTCCATCCCTCACCTCCACCGGATTCCACGCTCTTTGATTATGCCGGGGATGCAAATGATTATGATCATGCTTCTCTCTGTCGTACGTTCAACGTTGGTGCAGAGGCTGCGGCGCGAGAGTTGGAAGAGTCACTTCTTGGGTCACGCTCGAGAACTAAGCGAAAGGACCCATCCAAGCGTCCAGCGAACGGTACGGTGTCAGATGCAAGCAGCGACTTTGATATGCCGACTACCACCATCAGAAAAGACAAACCGGTTAGCAAGAAGAGGCGAGTGGACCATGACGCATCGGCAATCGCGGACGAGTTTGAGAGGACGGTGAACGAGGCATCGGTGTCTGCCAAAGCTACGAAATCGAAAGGCAAGGGCAAGGTGTCCCAGCTTAGGGAACAGAGCGTGGAAAGCACTGCGACATCGTCGCTTACTCCGAGAGGTCGCAAGAAGTCTGCGGCAAGGAAGAAGTACGATGGCCTCTACCTAGACGGTGGTGGACAGTCCGGTCTCGGTTCAGCTGCCGGTTCAGTTGCAGGTGATGTCACACCGTCTGCATCCCGCCCAACATCGCCAGCTCTGACAGCCACCTCAACCGTTGTATATGAGCTCGATGAGGTGGTGCCGCCTCTCAAGCGAGCGAAAAAAATTGACGACAATGCGATGGCCAAACGTCTCAGATCCCTAGAAGAGGCACAGAGGAAAGTCTGGACAAATATCGCAAGAAGGGACATTGCCAAGGTATTTATCCAGCATCTCACATGAACTGGGGCACTAACACGGTAGCAGGTGTACAAGTACGCCGCCATGGGTTACCAGACTAGACAGAGTCAGGTCAAACGACTTGCGGTGTTGTCTTCGATGCAAGCCCGTCGACCGTTCACGCGCACTGCGAAAGCTACCAAAGACGTACAAGCGAAGGCGAAGCGTCTGATGCGCGAAATGCTAGTCTTCTGGAGAAAGAACGAACGGGAGGAGAGGGACGTGCGGAAACGAGAGCAAAAGGAGGCCATTGATCGGGCAAAGATTGAAGAGGAGCGGCGCGAGGCGGCACGACAGGCACGAAAACTTGAGTTTTTGATCAGTCAAACCGAGCTCTATAGCCATTTCGTGGGCAATAAACTAAAGAGTACGTCAGAGGACTTGTTCAACCACGATTCAGATACTCATCACCTCGCAACTTTAGCTGCCGAAATCCAGGGGGATAACCTGGAAACGTCGTCAACTCCCGCTGGTGCAGATCTAGTGGACATTGATCCGAGCTCGCTGAGAGATATTGACTTTGACGACGGTTAGTTGGTGTGTTTCCATACCATATTCCATCGGACTGATTGTTCTGTTCTAGAGGATCAATCTAATCTTCATCGCCACGCCCGTCATAATGCTCAGGAGGCGATTGCACTTGCTAAGCAACGCGCACAACAGTTTGATACCCAGGCTGCCCTTGAACGCAAAACAAATGAGGCGCTCCAGTTAGCGAAGGCTCAAGCACACATTAGAGATGATGAGGACGAAACAGAATCAAATTCCGCAGCCCCCCTTATGGACCGTAAGCAGTCGTCGTTCCTGCATGTCGCTCGATTAACGCTATGATAGTTGACTCTAACGAGCTCAACTTTCAAAACCCGACTTCTTTGACTGGACCGTTAACCATCAAACAACCAAGGATGCTCATGGCTCAATTAAAGGAATATCAGTTGAAGGGCCTCAATTGGCTTGCGACATTATATGAACAAGGTATCAATGGCATCCTTGCTGATGAAATGGGTCTCGGAAAGGTAGCGTCGCTTTTCCCTCTCTTCATGTGCAACGTTCAGGAGTGAGCCATTGTGCAGACAGTGCAATCAATTTCTTTACTCGCCTATCTTGCTGAGGTGCATGACATATGGGGACCATTTCTTGTCGTCGCTCCTGCATCTACTTTGCACAACTGGCAACAAGAAATCACTCGGTTCGTTCCAAAGCTCAAGGCACTACCCTACTGGGGGAATGTCAAGGATCGCGCAACTCTACGAAAGTTTTGGAGCAAAAAAGAAATCAGTTACAATAAAGATGCCCCATTTCATGTCCTCATCACGAGTTATCAACTGGTGAATTGATGCAGACAATTCTCCACTACACTTGATGCTTACACACTCCCAGGTCACCCAGGACCAACAATATTTTCAGAGAGTCAAATGGCAGTACATGATTCTGGACGAAGCCCAAAATATCAAAAACGCATCGAGCGTTCGCTGGAAGACGCTCCTAGGTTTCCAGTGCAGGAATCGGTTACTCCTCACCGGTACTCCAATCCAAAATTCTATGCAAGGTCAGATCTTTGCAATACATGGATCCTCGGGCTAATACACTGGTGCAATGACAGAGCTTTGGGCATTACTGCACTTCATCATGCCAAGCCTCTTTGACTCTCACGATGAATTTAATGAATGGTTCTCGAAAGACATTGAGAACGCCGCGGAAAACAAGGGTAGCAAGTTGAACGAACATCAACTCCGACGATTGCATATGATTTTGAAGCCGTTCATGCTTCGTCGTGTAAAACGACATGTGCAGAATGAATTGAGCGAGAAGGCATGTCTTTCAGATGATACCGCGCTAGTGTTATTGACACGATTATCGGAAAGATTGAAATAGATATCTATGTAGATCTTAGCTCACGACAACGGGCATTGTACCGCGCGCTTCTTGCCAATGTCTCTGTTGCCGACCTTCTTGAAAAGGCGGCAAATATTGGTGACGCTGATTCAGCCCGCTCGTTGATGAACCTGGTCATGCAATTCCGCAAGGTCTGCCATTTAGTTCTTTTCACACTACCAAGGGCTCACCAGCACGATAGGTTTGCAACCACCCTGAGCTTTTTGAACGCGCAGATGTCATGGCTCCTTTCTCGTTTACCCACTTCGGTCGGTCAGGACCCCTCGGCCGCGAAGGCGACCTGATTTTTGCGCCCTACTCTACACGAAACCCTATCGAGTATCAGGTCCCCGAATTGTTATATCTGGATGGCGGGCTTGTGGATGTTCCCTCGGTAAATCCCGGACCTCGTTCACGCAGGCTATGTGCACACAGCCTTTTCAATATATGGTCAACGGACAGGATATATCGGTCAATGTACGATGAAATTGAAGGTATGTTTGTATAATGTTCGATATAGTTTCTGTTCACCGTGATGTTCAGAGTCCCCCGCTTTCGCATTTCTGCGTCTCTTGAATAAGGGCCCGGCGGAGACTCACGGCCTGCAGGTTTCACCCTTGGTGCGCAATCGACTAATAGAATTGCAGCAAGAACACAGGATTATTGAATTATCCACTGTGTTGAGGTTAGCATGTTGGTCTGAAGAGGAAATAAACTGATCTTTTGTACAGGGAGACTAGTTACAGTGCACCGGACATCAAAATCCCACCCCTTCCTTTCTTGGTATACCAGCTTTATAGCCCCAGTCTCGTAGGAATATCCGCCTCTGCCTGGCAAGAATCATGTTTGTCACGACCTGGGTTGAAGTGGTTCGTTCCCGCTGTAGTTGCACCACCGATATCCATGACGTGCACAAACCGCTCATTCATCGAATATCACAATCGAGTGTTGGAAGCACCTGTGGAGTCGATAGCCATGTATGGTCTCTCGCGCGAACTCCAAGAATCGCCCGCCGCCTGTGGCCTTTATAACGATCTCGTTCCAATGATCTCTGCTGCGGGACTGGTTTTCAGCTCTCCTTCTAATCAGTTGCCACAATCCAGCATGCAGATTCCAGAGGCAAAGCGACTCATCTATGATTCTGCAAAACTTGCACGTTTGGATACGCTTTTACAGGAGCTCAAATCTGGCGACCATCGAGTCTTGATCTACTTCCAGATGACTCGTATGATGGACTTGATGGAAGAGTATCTTATATATCGGCAATACAAGTATCTACGTCTTGATGGGTCCTCGAAACTTGAAGACCGAAGGGACATGGTGATGGATTGGCAAACAAGGTTCGTGTTTCGGATGTGGTTGTTCTGTGGGCTTAAATTCGTCCCAAGACCAGACATATTCGTGTTCTTGCTCAGTACTCGGGCCGGTGGGCTCGGTATCAACCTCACTGCCGCGGATACTGTGATATTCTATGACCATGACTGGAATCCGTCCAATGATGCCCAGGCTATGGATCGTGCGCACCGCCTGGGTCAAACTCGCCAAGTGACCGTCTACCGTCTGATTACAAAGGGCACGATTGATGAACGGATTATTCAACTCGCTCGTGTGAAGAAAGATGTGAGTGGAATGCATCCGTAAACTTAATGGCACTCCTGACTTTCCGAGAGGTCCAAGACATTGTTGTCGGGAACAAAAACTTTACCGATGTGGCGAAGCCCAGCGAGATTGTTCAATTGTTATTGAATGACGAACAATTGGCCAATATTGACAATACGAATGGAGCAGGGCCCCCCACTAAAAGGTCTAGTAAGCGGCCCGGCGGGTCTGCAAGTACCAACAATGATGCCGTTCGAGACCTATGGAACGACGAGGGTGACGATTTCTTCGGGCACCTTGTTAACCAGGGAGATGTGGCCGTGGACAAGGGGGAAGAAGATGGTACTACGGCAGCACCCACTCGAGGAAAAAAGCGCAAAGGTGGAAATTCCTCTGGGACTCCGCGACCCCGCAAAACTGGAGGGAAAGGCGTTGGCAAGAAGAAGGCAGAGGGTGGCAACGACGTTGGGTTTGGCATGGATGTCCAAGTTGAATGATCCACCGCGTTTGTCTCGATATTGTCTGTTTTCTCATTTGCCCGTAGACTCATCTGTAGGGTAGTTGAAGCATTTTGTACCGCCTTGTAATATCGTACATGTCTTTAATATCTATCCTATTTTGCTCCGCCTGACCCGCCGTATGCGATGACAGTGTGAACCTACTAGTACGGCAATCGGCCTCAAAGAGACGAGAACGCGGCACCATCATCCAGACCGGTTTCGATCCAACCTTCATAGCCCCCTAGGACCTGGCGAGACCTCGATCGATCCATCTTTCAACACTTCGTTCCCAATGCCCAAGAAAAAGAAGACACAATTAAAACCCGTCGCCCGTGCCTTCGCGACCACATCCATACCCAAAAAGGCCATCCAGACGGACGAGCTACCGACTGACGGATCCCCAGCCGCCGAGGCTACGGAAGATCATCAAGCTGCTCTCCCCGACGCTCTGCGAGACTCAGTGAAGTTGGCAGTTGAACAGGATGAGCAGCAATTTTTGCAAGTCATGGTCGACAAGTACCAAGAGAAGACGGAGAAAGAGATATCAAGGACCATCAAGGCGCGTTCCTACAGTCCCTTCCTTGCCCCTTGGCTCCTAACCCTGCACACAGACGATACAGGTTGATAGGCGCACCTCGAGAGGGTTCATCACCGTGGAAATTGATCCGTTGTTGGTTGACGCGATTCTACGTCTCCACGTTCAAGAAGAAATGTCCGGAGGTCGCTCATTTTCAGATCGTGTTCGTTCGCCACGTCGACTCAACTCCGTGATTCTTAGCGCGGCTTCACACCGACCACACCAAGGAGAAGGCCGTGACTCGTCTCGCAGTGACATATGGCATTCTCCGAAGGCTAGGGTTTTCCGAAGATTGGGTGGAGCAATGTCTACGTACCATGTCTGGCACCGAGCTCGATGAAGCGTTAGGCTGGGTCAGTTCAGAGTCAATACGGCAACCAAGCTGTCTTCTCACGCCATATTAGCTTGTTGTCCATTGTCCCGGTAGCGAAAGCGAAACCAGTATGTATGCGTCTCGATTTAAGTGTTGCAGTGCCTAATTCTGTCCTTAGACGAAACATCTAGTAGTTTACCCAAGTCGGTCGGTGCCCCGAACCCCGGAGTCCCGGCTCTTCCTCAAGAATGTTCACCAAAGCCACTCGAATTGGAGCATTCCGACTTCGTAAAACCGCGGACGAAGTCCCCTTACGGTGAGAACGAGACACTCCCGCTGGGAGGGGAATTGACTAGCGTCAATCCGAGCAACCCTTCATCAAAGCATCTCTCTCCAGAGCTCGATGATCCTAACCTAGAATATGCTCGGACAAAACTGCAGCTCGTGAATCTCAAGACAAGTAACGCATCCCAGCAGCAAAGATTGGATAGTGCAAGTATTTTAGAGGAAAAGATGCGGAGCGCTCAGTCACACTACTTCTTTAACAAAAGGGACGCCGAACGACTGTATCGCTCTGAACTTAAAGATATGAATGCCCAGGTCCTTCAGGCGACACTTCGTGGGTCTCTGGAACCTGCTCGGTCGAAAGCCCCAAACGTCCCAGCGAGTGTCACTGTGCCCCCGGGGCCAGAACCCCAATCTGATCTCTTTGATCAAGAAGATGACGAATCTTCAGGAGGGCTGCTCGAAATTTTGGATGTCCCGTCCGAAGTCGAAGGTCCTCGAGGAACAATGATTTCCGTCAAAGACATGTCTTTCCACAAGCATAGCGGAGGGAAGCTGCCACAGGTCGTACTTCTGGAGTATATATCCAAACTTGACAGGTACGCTGTAGTTACATTCCACAGCATAGCCGCGCATAGCCGCGCAAAGCGCTCTGGACTCCGGGTGCTATGGGCAGGTGGTAAGGTGGATGAGTGGAAGATGGAGGACATTGCCTGTCATGAAGAGCCACAGGCAGAACATTACATTGCCACTGTCGCGCTCCATGCGCTTTCGTTCCCTTCTACAAGCGGTTTTGCCGCTGGAACGATGAACAGCCCTGTTGGTAATACGTTCTTCCGACTGTTTCCTCCAGTTTTTCGGGACTTGTGGGACCAACTAGAGATAGATAGGAAATCCAGGGAAGGACGTATAAATCGAGAGATTTGGTCCAAGTTATGGAATATTGTCGACCTCAAGATCGATACCGATGATGACGTGAGTTCAATCTTTGATTTGGGCATTCGTGATCTTGATCTGCTTTAGATAAGAGGGGTGACACCTCGCCCAATCGCTGAGATCAGGGGCGCTTCTCAGACGCCAACCATTCCGCGGAACAATGAGGAGAATTGTGGACAACTCATCGCAGATCTTAGGTCACGTCAATCAAGGCTAGCTTATCAAGAAATGCTAGTCAGTTCCCTTTGTCTTGTGTCGTGAAATATGACACCATCTAGTATGTTAGACCCACCGGAACTCCCTACCCATAGCAAAATATCGTGAAGATATTATTTCGACATTGGAAAACGCCCAGACTCTTGTGCTTTGCGGTGAGACGGGATGGTGAGCATGGATCGCGCAGACTTGACGTCGTCACTGATGTTCGTCGCAGTGGGAAGTCCACTCAAGTGCCTGCATTCATCCTCGAGGACCAGCTCTCTCGAGGGCAGCCTTGCAAGATATATTGTACAGAGCCCCGTCGTATTTCTGCAGTTTCGCTTGCGCAGAGGGTTTCGCGTGAATTAGGAGACCCACCAGGAACAGTTGGCACTCTCGGCTCTCTCGTTGGATACGCCATTCGGTTGGAAAGCAATACCACAAAAAATACGCGCTTGGCCTACATCACCACTGGCATCGCGTTAAGAATGCTAGAACGTGGCCCAGGACATGGGGATCAAGATACAGCATTTGACGATGTAACGGTGAGTGTGATCCATTTCTTCATGTTATTCCGTGTGGCAGATCGGCATAACGGCCAAAAATCAGCACATAATCATCGACGAGGTTCACGAACGCACCATTGAGTCGGATTTTCTCCTCATTGTACTCAAGTCTCTGTTGCCATTGCGTCCCGACTTGAGGTACGAGGGGCATGTTTCCTGTATTACTCTAGTCTCAGGGGTCTCAATAGGGTAATTCTCATGTCTGCTACGGTGGATTCAGACAAAATATCGAACTTTTTCGGAGGGTGCCCCGTAATCCACGTTCCAGGACGGACTTTTCCTGTAGATGTTTTGTACCTCGAGGATGCCATCGAACATACCGGCTGGTCCATTTCTGAAGACTCGCCTTATGCCAAACGACGTGAGCTCGGTGTAACTACGAGTAACAGGATAAGGGCCTCACTCACCTTTATCCAGGAGATAAAGAACCCTACCAGCGCAAGAACCGGGGTTGGGACGAGACTGTAGTGATCGATGAAGACGAGGATACGACGCTGGTTGAAGGCGAATCTAACGTGAAAATACCAATATCAGTCGAAAAACGCTATTCTCCTCTGACCGAGCGAACTGCCGAACTCCTCGACGAGCGCGCGATTCCTTACGATCTAATTATTCGGTTGCTCGAGCACCTGTGCTTCAAAGATTCATCACTCCATCCGTTTTCCTCCGCGGTCCTGATCTTTATGCCCGGCCTCGCCGAAATTCGTCGAATGAATGACCTACTTTTCGATCACTCGTCTTTTGGACAGGAATCACTGTTCCGCGTCTATCCACTGCATTCCACTCTTTCAAGCGAGAATCAAAATGCTGTCTTTGACATACCTCCCACGGGGACGAGGAAGATAGTCGTTGGTATACATTCAGCTTCTCATCGTGTCGGCAGTCTGACTTATTTCCCCTTCTCTAAGCGACAAACATCGCAGAGACAGGCATCACAATCCCTGATATTACTTGTGTTATCGACACCGGAAAACAGCGAGAGATCATGTATTTGCGCCTTATGCTACACTGAAGGGGGACTGATAGCCGCTCAGGTTCGACGAAAAACGTCAGCTGAGCCGTTTAGTAGAAACATTCGTTGCCAAGAGTAATGCTGCCCAGCGAAGAGGACGAGCGGGTCGTGTCCGGAATGGAGTGTGCTTCCATCTGTTCACAAAACGGCGTCACGATACCATGGTGGGTGTGACCCAGTATCCCGACGGGGTGTTACTCAATAACTATGTGAAGCTTGCCGATCACCCTCTTCCGGAGATGATGCGACTGAGCCTATCGGATCTTGCTTTGCGTATCAAAACTATGAAGGTAAAAATCGGTGCATCCATCGAGGATGTCCTTTGCCGTGCGCTGGACCCCCCTGCATCAATAAATGTTCAGAGAGCCGTCGGAGCCTTGGTTGAAGTGTGAAAATCCTGATAAGTTCCACGCAGCGAGCTGACCATCTCTAGGTACGAGCTCTGACACCGACGGAAGATATCACCCCCATGGGTCGGCTACTCAGCAAGCTACCCATAGATGTCCACCTCGGAAAGTTCCTTCTGATAGCTGTGGTATTTCACTGTCTTGATCCCGCGTTGACTATTACGGCAGCATTGAGCTCGAAATCACCGTTCGTGACGCCCGTTGGCATGGAAGAAGAGGCCCATCATGCGAAGAGCTTATTCCGCATAAGTGGGTGACGCGCTCTGCAACCCTTCGCCAGGTCTCACGCGCAAAGCCACAGATAATTCAGACTTCTTGACAATACACGCTGCCTTTGCAGCTTGGAGAAAGTCTGCTACCCAAGGATCCGCCCATAAGTTCTGTCGAAAGAACTTCCTCAGTCACGAAAACCTCTTACAGATTGAAGAATTGCGCCAGCAATTGCTTAGGTTGGCAACTTGCGTTCGACGGACTTGTCCCTGACGTTTTGTTCTAGCTATTTGGTTGATTCTTCTTTCGTCCGTGTGGATACGGAATTCGTGAAGGAGTTGAACCGGTAAATCCTAGCATCCATATTGCGCTAGTAGCTCATCTTCGGCCAGCGCTCGATTTGGACGCACTCGATATCAGTTTGTGACGACTCCTCTCGAGTTAGACAGCAACAGCAACAATCTGACCATCGTCCATGCTGCTCTGCTCTCTGGGCTGTATCCAAAGCTCCTTTGTGTGGACGCCACAAGCGGGCTCGAAATGCGCACACTCTCGAACAATCAGACAGCGTTCTTCCACCCTTCATCTGTCAACTTTAGGAGAAAACCAAAAGACATTGCTGCGAATTATTTGGTTTACTTCACCCTCATGTATGGTTGGCGTGACACTGCAAGGTAAGTATAGTTACTAATTAGGATTTAGGCAGTCAAAGAAGTTGTATGCTTGGGAGACCGCGCCGACTGATGACCTAGCCATACTCTTACTGTGTGGCGAATGCGACTTCAAGGTCTGTCGATTATGACGGTGGCGCTCTGTATCACACCATTTGCTGATTGGGAGGGTCCATAGCCCATGTCACATACAGCGATAGTGGATCGAAAAGTCAAGTATTGCCTCGCGCCCAGAGCCAATGTAGCGGTGAAGATTTTGCGTGCTCAACTGAGCAACATTTTGGCACAGCAATTTCGAGGGAGACCATTGACCAAGTCCCAAGTCCAATGGCATAGGCTGGCGATGACTGCATTAGGCAGGACAAAGCTGGAAAATGAGAACGAGGAGTCCCCAAGCACGAAGGTGGCGACGAGATGATTCCGATACTCGTATCAGTCGATGAGCAGAAATGCAAAGTTAGTAATGTAGCGAGATTGTAAAGCCGAAGACGTTGTCATTAAACTTGTCGAGATCCTTTACATCGGACGTGCGACGAGGTAGATTCGATAACACATGGTCATAGGACGACTGTGGGATCACTCTTCGTCTTCGTCCTCACCATCACGACTGCGCATTGAAGATTGTGAATACAGCACAAAATGGGTGAAGTGGGCACTTACGCAATGTTATAGAACCGGAGTTGATAAACATCTTTTGAGGATGCGACGACTCGAATCCAATCGCGCAAGGTGTTCTTCTTCAAAAACTTTTTTGTCAAATACTTGAGATACCGTTTTGAGAAAGGAACATTGGACGTGACGGTGATTTTGTTGCTCGCTACGGAGGGGATGAGCTAGAAAATTCTAGAACGCCACGGGATATTCACCATCGCGCGTGATCTTAACACTGTCACCGAGTTGCCCCGCCTTACCGTCGACCTTGACGCGGTCGTGGAGAAACTTTTCAAAGTCAGCGCCGTCGAAGACACCGTCAGCGGCGGGACGAGAGTAGTCGATGATGAATTTGTGCTTGGCAGATGAGGTCTTTCCGGCGGCTGGCTAAAGCATCAAGGCGTGAGCCTACTGAGAAGATAACTCAGCAAAGCGTTGCCTGAACTGACCATCTTGACGAGAGACTTTGGGTTCAAGATGTCGTTTAGACATTTCGAACAAGATGATGGTGATGATGACTAATATTAAAACTGTACAGTTAGGTTCCCACGATCATCAAAATGATGTAATCGCCAACAAAGGAAATATCCTCCCATAGGATGCCCGAATGAATCTTCGGCTTTTCTTATAGAACGTATCAAGAGCATAAGTATGGCCTCGTCGCTAACGCGCGAACAGGTTGCCTCGGCGCAGAGGGATGGGGACTACGCTATCAAATCTGAATCCTCCCAGCCTAAGCTTGATACTTCCCAATGGCCTTTACTACTGAAAAACTATGACAAGCTGCTCGTCCGCTCAAGTCATTTCACCCCCATTCCATCCGGGAGCAGTCCTCTTAAGCGTGATATTTCTAGCTATATCAAGTACCTTCTCTGCCCTCTCCTTGTCTGAGTCTCTCATCTTCCCGTTTCGTAGGTCTGGTGTCATCAACCTAGACAAGCCATCAAACCCTTCTTCACATGAGGTTGTCGCCTGGCTCCGGCGGATATTGCGAGTAGAGAAAACAGGTCACAGTGGAACTCTGGATCCCAAGGTGACAGGCTGTTTAATTGTCTGTATTGACCGAGCGACGCGTCTGGTTAAGTCCCAACAAGGGGCAGGTAGGTATTCTCCTTGACTGTTAATCACGCGACTGATTGGTATTCAGGAAAAGAATATGTTTGCGTTCTGCGATTGCACTCCAGTCTCCCGACTCCTACTGCCCTTCCACGCGCCCTTCAGACACTGAGTGGTGCGCTTTTCCAACGACCCCCCCTCATTTCTGCCGTGAAGCGCCAGCTGCGCATACGCACCGTCTATGAATCCAAGCTCTTGGAATTTGATGAAAAACGCAATCTCGCTGTATTCTGGGTGTCGTGCGAGGCTGGCACCTACATTCGAACATTATGCGTTCACCTTGGTCTCCTGCTTGGTGTCGGCGGCCACATGCAGGAGCTAAGACGAGTACGGAGCGGTGCCATGTCAGAAAATGACGACATCGTGACTATGCACGATGTATTGGATGCCCAGTGGATGTATGATAACACCCGCGACGGTAAGCACGAAATATAATATTGCGTCTCGAGTTGACGATTCACAGAGTCGTACCTCCGGCGTGTCATCCGCCCCCTCGAGAGCCTATTGGTCGGTTATAAACGCATTGTAGTGAAAGATAGTGCAGTTAATGCGGTGTGCTACGGAGCGAAGCTCATGATACCTGGCCTACTCCGGTATGAAGCCGACATCTCTGTCAACGAAGACATCGTCCTCATGACGACGAAAGGTAGCAATCAACTACCTGATAATTAAGTTATCTATTGACACTTGAGCAGGGGAAGCGATTGCTCTCGCAATTGCCCAGATGTCTACGGTCGAGCTAGCAACATGCGATCACGGTGTTGTTGCGAAAGTAAAACGGTGTATTATGGAGCGAGACACTTACCCTCGTCGCTGGGGTCTCGGTCCCATGGCATTACAAAAGAAAAAGTTGGTAAAAGAAGGGAAACTTGGAAAACATGGAGAGAAGATTGATGGTGTTACCCCTGCTGAGTGGAACCGTGACTATGTTGATTACAGTCGAGAGGTAAGTACGCCAACGATCACACCTTTGAGCTACACAGCCCAAATATTCAAACCCTTCTAGCAAGCCCCTGTTGTCGTTGCAGCCGTCGCGACAGTCGCTGCGCCCGAACCATCAGCTGCAACAACAGTAGACGGCTCATCGAGCTCCCCAAAAAAGGAGAAAGAGAAAAAACGGAAACGCAAATCAGAAGCTGCAGAGGGGAGTGCGGCTGCGGAGCTTGTCGGAGGTGATGGAGCTGAGCGTGCTGAAAAGAAGCGGGAGAAGGAAAAGAGGGTGGGAGATGGTGACGAGGATGATGAAGCACGGAGAGAGAGGAAGCGCTTGAAGAAAGAAAAGAAAGCGAGAGAAGCAGCAGGAAACGCGTGAGGGCTACAGTGCGCCGTTCTTCGGACTGGTCAATAATCTTTGATCCACCGTAGCAATGTCCTAGTAACATTACATCCTCCCGTTTGATCATGGCACCCTGTTCCCTGCGAACGGTGCAGGTGAATGACAATGTACTAAAGTACCGTAGACCCTGCCTACACACAATGTTGATCCAGTTCGTCTCAATGCTGGGAATTGTCAAGCCTCCGTCCCTAAACAGCTTCAAGGAAGGCTATCTGCACTTGATCTATGATATTTATTGAGCTTCGGCCAGTTATTCAAGAACTCTCCTGCACTGCGTTACACGCACCCAAAGACTCTCCAACGATCCAGCCTTTAAATTCAAGCTGGGATGAAGTACTGGAAAGAACTAGATTGCTGAAAGAAGAGAACGCTTGCCTGTGATTTTGGTCTACCCTCGACTGCTGGAACAAAGGAGGCTGGTGTCAAGCCTCCGAAATTATGCTTTCGTCCGAGATGTATACCGATGTCAGACCAGGACATTGCTCGTTTGTCGATCCATGTTACTTGATCGTGAAATACCCTGTAGGGCGAGATTGGGTTCAGCTAACAGGTACACCAAGACTGGACAAGTTTTACACCATCACATCAAGACGGTCAAGAGACTGCTTCCCAAAGTATCCGTGACAGATGCTATCAGCTTGCAGAAAACATTGGTCGAAGCTCCACCCTCGTAGCTGAGGATGTTAGCCACTAACTTGGACCGACTGCGAACCTTTGATCCAAGAAAGCGCCAGACCGCTGAAGAAACTCTGGAACATTCGTACGTCTATGATCCCGGAGACGAGCCGACCGTCGCACCATCGAACTCAGTCTATTTTGACTTTCATCGTGAGCATAATCAGTGCAACGTCAAATCCCTACGTTTTGCTCACATCCATCTTATAGAAGGATCTTAGCCAAACAGTGCTAATTGCGAGCTGGTGTCATCTCTGTACTTTACTATGCGACAGCACTTATAGCGATACCGCGATTCACCCCCTCTCACCCCAAGTTTGTGTTGTCAGGGGACGGATAGAGTTCACAGCTTATATCATACATGACAAGATCGTACAATCAATCTTAAAGTCAATCGTGGAGAAAGAGACAACGGTACATCTGCTTAGTTGAAGTCGTATTAAGCGAATCCATGATAACAATATCCTCCGGCACGACCGTTATGGTCTTGACACTCAGAACCTACCACTTGCCCAGAACCCTGACGCAACGCCTTCGACACCGAAATCTCCAAATCTCGTATCTCTGTCTGTCTCTGTCCCATACATCGTGCGCTTTGCTGGAGGGGCAGGGATGCCTTGCTCAGTGGCTGAGGTTTTAATGGCTGTCAGCCCAAGACCAGATGCAACTTCGTTACTCGATGGAGCTCTCTGGAGTTCGCTTGACCCACTAGCTTCCCCTCGTGCAAGAGACCCTCCTGAGGCAGCACGCCCACTCGCCCTCGAACTCGATCGCGGGATGCCAAAAGCTCCTAACCGATCGGAGTGGCGACTACCCGGACGATCGGGATTTACTGCTGGCGAAGGGGATGTAGGTGGCTCCGGATGAGGAAATGTTCCCATTGTGAGGGGATACACGGCCTGAGCTGGTGTCGAGGCGATCGGCACGAAGCTAAAGCTGAAAGGATTCTGATTCTCAACATTATTTGCAGAACTGGTTGCCGGTGCGCTCATAAAGGGAGGAGAGGCGGGACCATAGAAGTTCGAAAGGTGTTCGATGAGAGGCGGCGGGTCTTCTTCCTGTCCAGTGAAAATGGAAAAACTGGGCCCGCTGTGTCGCCTGGGGGATTCTGAAGAACCAGAGGGCTCGGCTTGGGGCGCTTCCAAGGGTACTGGCATACTGTCCTCTGATTCATGAAGCTTCGCCCGCTTATGAGCTGGTCGATCAGCATTATTCTCCAGCTCCAGCTCCACGCCTTCTCGTACCGGCTCCAAGACTGGCGAGGTACCACTTGACATAGAATCTCGGGGACGCTTACCCAGCATCGAGTGCGGAAAGCCCGGTAGAAGCGAACCCGTTTGCTTGTGCTGTTCTACATCATTAGTAGTTCGTGGGTCGAGTGGCACAAGGGTATCGAGGTTAGACGGATCGCTTGAAGGTTCGGATGGTCTGGAGTGTTCAATGGCGGGAAGACTACATCCTGCTCAGGCTTGAAAATAGAAAGTATGGCAATGTCACATACGTAAAAGGACGATAAGGAGTTCGTACGCGTTTCGGCGTCGAGGGAGGCTCTGGTATTCGAACCGAATGTTCTTCAGCTATGGTCGTTGAGGTACCAAGGGAAGGCGAGCTCTTTGCTCGAGCGCAGAGATCTTGGATCTCCAATGTAAGGTTGCGGATCTTCGTCTCGAAGGACTCTATCAACGAAGAGACTTTCTCTTTTAAATCCGCGAGTTGTGCTTTGTGAGAGTCCAACTCCTGCTGTACGGGAGCAAGCTGCTCACAAAATGAGTATGGATACATTTTCTCCACGAGATCACTCACTGCCTCGGCGATTACAGTCTCTAAGGCCTGACCTGAAGGCCTGACCGCTGGATGCACGTCTAGCCGTGATTGGTCACTTGTCTGACCCGGATCCTTCTTGGAATCTATTGCGAGAGGAAGGTTAGATGCAGTTCGGAAAATTCCAAGTTTGCATGGTGTTGCTCACACGACGGCGCCTCCAAGGAACCGTCCAACTCTGGTTCTGGCAAGGTATTAGTATCGGAGGTGTTACACAATGCTGTCTCTGACCTTCTGTGATTGTCGCTTGAGGTGGCTTGATCGACCTGCTACTCTTTGCTCTCTTTGGCGTCCGGGAGATATTAACGGACTTGGTGACAGTACGGGCCCCCGAACCACCTGCTATTACTGGACGCCCTACACCGAGCCTGTATTGAGTTTGCTTTGCCTTTCTCATGCGCTGGGGTACTGCTTGTTCGGAAGGGTTGTTGTCTTCATGGTGGCATTGGGGAAGGGTGGATTCCACCTCATCCTCCGAGCCGTGAAAAATAACCGAACTAGTGGACTGGCCTCTGGGTCTTGCTCCCGCAAGACTTGGTATTCTGGTTGAAGGTGGACGTCTCGGTACTTGGGGAGGGTTGCACCGCGGTGCTTGTGGCCTTGACCACGATTAGAAAATATCCACAAAAGAAAGAATAACTAGCTCCGGCGTACTGTGAAGCATCAAGTAAAAGATCAATCAATGCCTCGGTCTTGAGATTTGCCTTTACGCCATAGTCCTACACAAGATCGTGGTGAGATCCGGGATAGATTACAGAGGGAAAGAAAGACCATACTTTGCACAACTTCTGGATATCCACCCGCTTCATGGCCTCAAGAGCTTCTCTTCCCAAGACTGGGCTCATCGCGATGGGGGGTGGTATAAGTCGTGGTTTGAGTGCAACCGACACAATAAAGCCAACCAAACAACGCGACATCACATGATCAGCGTGCATCCGCTCGGGCCCGGAAGTCACGGGATCTGGCCCCGTTCCAAACGCCACACTCATGTCGACCTACAGCCTCGCACAAGTTGCTAAACACAACACGGTAGCGTGCGTATTCTCAGTCTCCAACCCAAATTCTTGCCTATTCTCTCTGTAGCTCCTGCTGGGTTATCATACGAAACAAGGTTTACGATGTCACCGACTTTCTATTCGTGAGTCTTTGTCTATTTCTCCTTCACTCACACCTCGATCGTTCCAGGATCACCCCGGAGGACCCCAAGTGATCCTGGTGTTTGGGGGACGGGATGCCACCGCATCCTACGTGCCGATTCATTCTTCTGATACACTCGATAAAAACATTGCTCCCGAGAAGCATCTTGGTGATCTTGACCAGGCCTCGATTCTGGAACTGAGACAGGCAAAGACTAACCGAACCAAAACGAAGGATGAGTTGCGAGTGGAAGAAGCCCTCAAGAATAGACCCCCTCTTAACCAGATAATCAATGTCCAAGACATGGAGGCAGGTGTGACCCCACCAAGCTTTGAGTTTCTTTAATGCTATGACTCCCCTAGGCGACAGCCAAGAAAATTCTTCCTTACAAAGCTCTGGCTTACTATGCGTCTGCCGCGGATGACTCCATAAGTATACCCTAGATTTTGCGCAGTCATCCATTTTACTGAGGCAACACGAAAGCGCACATAGAAAACGCTCGTGCATATAGCCGCTTTTTCTTTCACCCTAGAGTCATGAGAGCTGTTTCCGGCTGCGATACCTCGTCAACTATGCTTGGTTACAGGACATCTATACCTGTGTATATTAGTGGTTCTGCATTAGCTCGACTAGGTCATCCTCTCGGCGAAGTTAATCTTACGCGGGGCGCCTACAAGACTAGGATCATCCAGATGGTTTCCGCCAATGCTTCATTGTCGTACGGCCAGATCGCCACTGCTCGGGGTTCCCTCGATCAGCCCATCTTCTTCCAGTTATATAAACACAAGAACGATTCCACCGCCGCTAAATGCATTCGAGAAGTCGAGGCCCTGGGCTACAAAGCAATTTTCATTACCGTCGATGCGCTCGTACCGTCAAATCGAGAGTTGGACATCCGTGCTCCTCATTATTTGGAAGATTTCGAGAACCAAGGAATTAAGCGTCAACCAGATCCCAAGGATGATGAAAAGGAAGTTGATATGCTAGGTACCGCTGGCGGACTTATTGTTAATAACGACCTTGATATGACCTGGGAAAGAGTGGGTTTTTTGCACTATTTGTGATCACTTGCAATTCACGCTGTTGGGTCTTCAGACCATACAATGGATGCGAGGCATCACGAAGCTCCCCATAGTTATTAAAGGTATGCCTTATCCTGTGTTTCCGCATGCGCTAACAACGGTATAGGGATTCAATGTGTTGCGGTAAGATCGTCTTGGTTTCACTGCAGCCAAGTTCTAACCGTAGTAAGGATGCCGTTCTTGCCACAGAGGCTGGCTGCGAGGGTATTGTACTTTCGAACCACGGCGGTGAGCTTCAACTTTGCAATCCGTGATGTCATTGATCTTCACTGTCGCAGGTCGTCAACTTGACTAGTGAGCGCTGATATGGTTGAAAAGCTTGCCAATGAAATACATAGCAAAACGTAGCTCGCTTCCGCCCGTTGAAGTACTCTACAAGCTCCGCAAGGAACATCCCGAGGTGTTTGAAAAGACCGAAGGCACGTGGTGCGCCCTGTTACTTTCTGACCTTGCGTGAAGAAGCAATTGCAGTCTATATCGATGGCGGCATTCGTCGTGGTACTGGTTGGTGAACAAGTGATTGAACCCATCATCTTCAAAATCATAGTGCTCCATAGATGTACTCAAGGCTCTCTGTCTCGGTGCAAAGGCTGTTGGACTTGGCCGCGCCTTCCTCTATGCGCAGAGTGTGAGAGCAAATTCTGCGTAGATACGTTCGGCTGATAGTCTTTCAGGCCTACGGCGAAGCTGGCGTCGTCCATTTGGTACGAATTCTGCAGCGCGAAATCAAATTCGGTATGGTGTCTCTCGGCGTCCGGTCAATTGACCAGCTTTCCCCCGAAATGGTGAGTATCCAGCCTCACCAGGCAAGACTTACACTGAAGCGGGCCATTGAGGTTGAGCGCGTGGATTGGCAACCTGCCATACCTGCCAAACTATAAAGATCAAACCGTGTATAGAATGATCATATATCTTTCCCTGTCTTTCGTTCAGCTTTTTGTGAACTCGCAATACTTCGGCCGTCAAAGTCTTGAGGGAGTTGAAATGATCCACGTGACCGCGCCTGAGCTTAACCTCGTGTTGCTGCCAGTTGAACTCTTGACCTGACGCGCGATAGTCCTCGTCCGTTCCAGTCACCCCTCATTTCGCGTTTTGTCCTCAGAACTATAGACTCTCAACATCAAGGGTACCATGGGATTCTGTCGCAGGTGTGGTGACATTGTCGCTGGAACTCGTTGCAAATGTGGTGGTACCGCAGTTGGTTTGTCTGGCGTTGATCAGCGTTTGGCATCACAGCTGAGGTAGTCTAGCACCCGTCCTACAGTGGTCATCCTCCAAATGTCAGACAGTTGACAAGTGGTCGCAGACTTACGTCTCGACAGACAAGTCTCCGACTCGCTCACCAATTCAAACCGATACCGCCTCCACGCAGCAGGCCGATATTGCAATCGAATTAAGAGCTGAATCAGATCAATGCATCATACATCCTCCTACCGGCCGCTTCCCCCGCCCAAACTCTTCTCGTCTTTCCCCTTCTGTTCCAAGTCGCATCGATTCACACATCAGTTCTACTACTCGCACTTTGTCTCCACTGAAGCGGTCGATCGACATCGACCACAGCCTGCCTCCTTCACCGACTGCTCTTATGGCTGAGGCTGGGATTTTACAAGCACCCAACGTGCCAGAGCTTTCCAAAGCATACGGTTCGATCTTGCAGCCGAAGGAATCTCTTGCAACTTACATTTGTGCGATCTGCCTGACCGAATTCCAACCAGACGCAACGATCTTTCCAGACCCTTCCGCACCCGGGGTACCTGACCGGTTTTTATGTCGGCCGTGTTTCATCGTCGGTGGCGGATCGAAGGGTGACTGTCCGGTCTGCCGTCGACCTGTCCTCATTTTGAAAAGTGAAGGAGGCTTCGTTGAAACTTCTGGTCGCGTTTGGCACAAGAAGTGCTTCAGATGTGACGGATGTCACAAGAACATCGGCGATACTCCTATGGTTGACTTGTTAGGACAACCCTCTTGCGCTGATTGCTTTGACAGTTGTTTGAAGCGAAACTGCACGCCAAGAAAATCTCATTTACCTCCCGGCTTGGAGCAAGCCGAGAATCGAACACCGGCATTCCTTTTCAAGGATTTGAAGGGCCAGGAGGGCAGTCCCGCAATCGATGAACTCGACCAGAAGCTTGATATTATGAAGAGCAGGGAGGGTAGCCCTGTTCTCGAAGAACTTACTCAGCGATTGAATGCGGTCCTTGGCCGTACGTCGCGTGATCCTTACCCCTCGATCTCTTCGGCATCGCCTCTGAATAAGGATGGCCCAGAGAGCCCACCTGCACACCGCACGCTGAAGGAGTTGGCTACCCTCACCACTTCGTATCATGGGACTCATCCTGTTGATATTTTGACTGATGCAGACTCTGTTAGTGAAGCAAAGGCATCTTCACTACGCCGAGCAATCCATACGGATAGTCCTCCCTCGTCAATGAGGCCATCCCTTGACGCGATAGAAGAAATGAAGAGTCGGTTCATGAATCAGGCCACCCCGTCGCCCGTGTCGTTCATGAACCCAATTTCTTCCCCTTGTTCGTTACTGAGTTCCACTTCCACGGATTCACCGGTGTCTGTCCCATCACGGATTCCTCGTATGACCAAAAGCAGTGGTTCCCCTGGACTACGACATGTTGTAAGCACCTCGAGCTTGCGGTCATCACGAATGTCATGGATGCCTTCTACCCCTGATCTGATCCCAGACACCTCGGATACCCTAACACAGTCGTCAGGGTCCCCCTCGCCGCCAGTTATCGGTCTTCAAGGACAACCTCACGATTTTTCCGGGGTCGTCAGAGAACATTTCCCAGCTCAAGATGTGTCTCTTGAACGCCCTGCCTCAGGCATGGTGATCTCGAAGCCTGGGCATTCCCTCAGCAATTCTTCTATACCGATTGCCACCCTCTCCTCTAGTTCTCTTTGCGCCAAGTGTGGCGGGTCCCTGTTTGCGACCGGAGGGAATGGTCGCTTCGTCACGGTCCCCGAACTCCATGCTGGCGGACCTCCGAAAACCTACCACACAGAGTGCTTCCGCTGTGCCATGTGTGATGGGCCTTTTAGAGAAACAGCCAATGGACAAGCAGTCTTTGTGCGCGGGGAAGGAGGTGCCTGTCACATAGAGGTCAGTTAATAATATTAGGCTTGATATCTACAACAGGTCCTCACTTTGAAATGAACTAGTGTGCGCCGACGAGGAAGACGCAGACTAAATCAATAGTTGCTCCGGGGAGTTCTGTCAAGTCTGCGTCCACAGACGCGACTCTCAGTCCAGATCTTGTGCCACTTGCCACCACTGTTCATGCTACATCGAAGCTCAGTGCAGGGACAAGTCGCACCCATTCAGTCAAGGGTTCGCCCTATCATAGTAACAATTTACATTCATCATCTCGATACGAACGACCGTCTCCGCCGGCGCCGTCACCTTCGACATCATCTTCTCGATTCGGTAGTTCCGCTGCTTGTCCTGCGTGCCAGAAAGCGGTCTCTCCGATGGAGATGGGTGTTGTTCCTGGTCCTCAGGGGTCAAGGTGGCATGTCACTTGTTTGGTTTGTGGGGGAAAAGGCATAGGAAGGGGCAGGCGAGATAGATCGCAGCCAGGATGTGGTAAAAGACTGGATTCTGCTGCGAAGCGGGATACACAGGGTGGTGTATGGTGCAGAGAATGTCTGGTGAGTATTCAACGTTTTCAATCTGTGATTCACACCAATTTGAGCAAGCTCTTGCTTCCATTGCATATGAGAAACGCCCAAATAGAAACACCACTCATACCGTCGTACACGGGCCGCAGCGCAGGAAGTGGGTCATTTGTCGCTCCACAGTTAACGGGTACGACCACCATCGTGCGCCAGTTCACGGGACGGGGTGGGGGAGACTTGGGTATCCTGCGACAATTTACGGGAGGTGGATCGAGTCCGACAAGGCAGTTCGCTGGGAGCCCAACGAAGCAATTGGGACTTGTGACACCCCGTCCAAGACCGAAGAGCGTGATTGGGATGAGAAGTAGTAAATCGGCTGATGAGGGCAGGGGAATGTATCTGGTGCGACAAATGACGGGAGGGGCTGGCTCGCTTGTAGTGTGAGTCCTGTTGTCATGTATCACCACCGTTGTCATGTTATCACTCGATCTTGTTCGTACTCGCGCATTCTCCGACAGACCCCACATGACAACGTACTTCTCAGACTGTCTTTACCATCCCGAACGAGCCCATTCTCATCCCGCTCGCTCGCTGGCGGCCATCACGCCCAGCCGCTGATTTCACAGCCGATTGTGTTCATTTCTGTCGACCTCGCTGTGTCGAGGGAATCCCTTCCTTTCCTGTTCTCCCTCCCTAATGGCAGCCAGCCTTTCACCTGGTTGTGAGCTTATAACTAGCTGGTATCGTTTCGCCTACCCTCTTTCATGGAGTAGCAACTGCGAGGTGAGCCCATTCTTGCACCATCGGAGCCGGCACCGACAGCAACAGGTTGCGGAAGTCCTCTCAGATATCCCATTCATATCGGTCGGAATCTTGCTGTTCGGTGTATCAGTACTGTTTCTTGTTTTGAAAAGAGTGTCTCTGTGAGAGCTGTGATATCTTGTCCTGTCCTGTACTTATTCCCTCCTTTCCTCCCCTGCAGATCAGCAATCTGGCTCTTTTTTTCCGTCTTGCTAGCCTTCGTCGCAGCGGCGCTGGATTTGAGCCAAACCCTTAGCATGGCCTTCGGAGGCAGCGAACCCGCCATCAGGGCGAGGGAAGTCCTGTTCGCATTCTCCATGGGATTTCGTTTTCTCTTCTATTGGACATACGTCGCAGAGCCTCCTCTAAAGGCCCGATGTGCAACGTCTACTCAAAGGGTCCGGAGAATCAATTTTCTCACCCTCGAGCGCACCGAGAAAGCTGAACTCCACAGTGGAAGTTGGATACGTTGGGGATTACCGGGCAGGCTGCTTGGCGTTTCCTTATTAGTAGCCATCATGATCATCACGGCCCTACAGATTGTCTGGCGTGTGGTCCCTCAATTTCACCGTTACAGCAACGTCTACGCTGCAGATACTGCACTGGAATTACTTGTATCTTTTCTACTCCTCTTGAAGTTGCTGTTGGACACTGTCACTCTCGACTCTCCCGGGGGGGTGTTGGTGCACACATTCAGGGAATGTCTTGCACCGATCTCTGGCCTCCTCGTCAACATCGCCACTGGAGTGGGGAACCTTCTTTGCTGTAAGTAATCGTGGCCTTTCTCCTTCAGGGAATCTTACCTTCCCCCACAGTCGCTTTCACTGAATCAACGGTCGGTCGCCTACTTCAGGCCTTTGAGGTTTATGTTATTGTTTTGTTTGTCGCCGTCACCGCCTTGCTCAGTCATCGCTGCGTTCCCCCCCCTCCTGCCTCGCCCAGTAAAACACGCAGAGATCCCACGTTCACACTCCCAGACATCCCTCGCGAGTCCACATTTAGAATCACAACGCCGGTTATCGAGACACCGCGTACGTCCAGGATCCTTGGCTTCGCAACTCGAAACAGGGAGTCAAGTCGGGAGGTATTCCGCCGCTCGGCACGTCGTTCGTTGAACCATGTGTCATCATGGGTGTCGTGCAGACTTTCAAGCATCTGGCCGCGTCACAACGGAGTTAAACTCCGAAACGGCGAGGAAGCAAAAGCGAAACATGGAAGTATGGACACGCAACTGCTAACTAGCACAGTCCCGGTGACGCAGGAATCCAAAGGATGGACAGAACATGTACACGATGCATCCGCCGCTCACGTGGCAGTCACTTTTACTTTAGACATTCCGTCTGAAGTTGCACAGTCAATGAAAGGTTCTATTCATGCTGACCAGACCGTACATTCTCATCGAACGGACATCCTTCAACGTACGGTTCCGCTTCAGGCCTGGACAAGCTTCGCCCCTGCTTCACCCGTTCCCCCATCGATCACCCGTGGAGCAAAACGTGCGGGAAGTACGAAAGTACACCTGGACGCCTCCCCTGTTTATAGTTTTGGTGAAATTCAATCGCCTACGAACACCTCCGACTCACGCACATCGCTAGACGAGCTTCTTAGACAGCAAGGCCAGCTGGACCGTAGTATAGAGACACTCAAGTTGTTCTCCACAAGGGCTTCCGCTAATTCATCGTCTTCTCTTGCCGTCGTGAATTTTCAAAGCGTAGAATTGACTCGTTCATCTTCCATTGGCCAAAGGACTACTTCTTCTGATATCTCATTAAGTAGTTTCCCCATCCCTCCTTGGCTGACGACCCCTGCTCCATCCCTCCCACCAATCCGCCCACCCTCCGTGATGCATATTCGAGAAGACAGCTTTGTTCGCCCTGCTGGTGCTCGATCGACTCCTGTTCGGAACACATACGCTCCAACCCCCCCTGAGACCCTAGCACCTCTCGTTGACATTCCACGCTCCCCGCGCTGTGGTAGCATACCAAATTCTCTCTCAGCGGAAACGAACGAATATCTTTCTGCAAGTGTTGGCAAGTATCCTGGTTCTGGGGAGACACAGTATAACGTGACTTCGTTTATTGGTGGTAGGTGGTTCGCTGGTTAGCAATGGTCTTCCTGACATCTTCCAAGGTCTGGCAACTCTTGGTGAACCTAGACAAGATGACCGAAAGGAGCCCCGGTGGCCCACAGAAGGCGAGTCCAGTGTCAAGGCTATCCGAACTGATTCAGGAATGGAGAAACTTCGTCCACCGGTAGCTTCGCCGGCTGTGGTCAAGCTTTCGTCGTTTGCTTGTTCCTTGAGACTGTCCCCAGGAGACGTAGATATGCCCCCTGACACCATGCAATCTCGAATCGACGACGGGACATCACGCTCTCTGACGATTCCCCATTTTCCGCAGACCCTTGTGACGGGCTCTGGAGAGAAAGGCATGTCGGTGCCACTTATCAGAGTTGATGGTGTCCAGAAGATGATCACGCGGCCAAGACCCCCACCGCTTGCTCTACAGTCATATGGCGCACCACGAATACAGGTGGTGGTGGACGAGTAGACTTAAATTTTCTATACACGGCGTTGGTCGCCTGTTTTCGTATACATTGCAGAGCAATCACGTGCCTTCCTTGACTGCGACATTCGATGGCGAGGGCGGCAAGCGTTTGAGCAGCATGTCGTGCCTTTCCCTTCCTCACCTCCACCATGTCTGCGTTCGCCGACTACTACACTATCCTTGGCGTGCAGAAGTCAGCCTCCTCGGAAGAGATCAAGCTGGCCTACAGGAGAGAGTCATTGAGGTGACAGACGCCAGATGACGCATTGACGTATCATCTGCTGACCTCGGTTTCGTAGAACGCATCCCGACAGGTTGACAAAGGCGACTGATGTTGAAAAGAAAGCCGCCACAGAGAAATTCCAGGTAGCCTCCTGCTCTCAAGGAAGAGTATCGGGGTCGGCTCATCGTCTTCACCACTGCCAGGCAGTCGCAGATGCATACTATGTCCTCTCTGATCCTGTTCGAAGGAAGGAATATGACATTCTCTATTCCTCAAGATCTCAGGCGGACAAGAGCCCTGACCCGAGGGCCTCAACAACCTTCTTCCGCCAGTTCGCCAGTATGTTTGGCGGTTCAGACACAGACAATGCATCCCAGAAGAATGGGCCCGAGCAGAGGCCAGACGCTGGGAGCATCTTTGCTGACGTTTTTGACGAGGTACCTGTTCAATCTGAGGACAACTCCGTGGTCATCACTGAATCTGGCTAAGCTCCTCCGCCCCGAAGTGGAACGCCACGCACCGTGGTGGTCTTACCTCGGCGCTGCATGCGGCGGAGGCAAGCCATCTCTGTATACGATATGAACCACCTCTTCACTTTATTCACAGGTCTAGGCTTCATCGTGGCCAATGTACCAGGTTTCGTGTTCGGTGCCTTTGCCGGCAGCCGATTGGGAGCAATACGAGACGCTAAAGGCAAGAGCGTCGCTGCAGTATTCTCGGAACTTGGAGCGACACAGAAGGCAGAGGTACATCTCAAATTCTTGCCCGCTGCGGGACGAGGTTGAACACATATCTAGATCCTTCGCGCGCTTGCCGTCAAGGTGTTGGGTTCCGCCCTGTAGCTAAGATGACTATCTGTCCGCTCCTCGTTGTACTCGGTGGTTGATAATGTTGTATATTACTTCACGTTGTAGCCAGATTTACACACGGAAGAAACCGGAAGTCGGTAGTGTTATTACCCGTCGTCCTTTTGTAACGCCACGATTGATGCCACCAACGCGTGTCGGTACTGCCTCAGGTTAGCCAACGATATTCTTCTTGAAACTGACTGAACATCTCGGCAGGACGGAAGGCTACGACTCGTGCTGCCAGCGTACCCGTAATTCGACAAGAAAATTCGGTGCTAGGTAAGTACATCGTGACATGCCACTCCTCACCCCACCTGTCAGTTGACGTTCGTCATCGCAGCGTCTTTGCGGCCGAGGAAACCAAGTGAGTACAAAATTCATGCAGTCCGTGCAAGGGTTCTGGATGTCGGCAAGTAGAGCCTTCTTCTGTGGCTGTCGAAGATGTACCACCGTCAAGTTTGCCTGCTGTCGTGATCAGTAAGCATAATTGCCATGGTGTTGATTGGCAGTCTAACTTGACCCGTAGCTCGCGGACGCAAGCGCGGCTCGGAATCCTGTACTACATCTCAAGCAGAATGCGTGGCTACCACCTCACGTTCGGTGGCAGAGCCAATTGCTGACACCAGTGAACTGCGTCCTAAGAGACGCAAAAGATCGTCGTCCACTCCTACTGCACCTGACTCGTCTCAGCTTTCCACACAGCTACAGTCACGTAGACGTACCCGGTCGAGGATTGGTTTGCCCATCGCAGATGTCGAACAAGTTCTGCCATCGCGAGTTTCCGCCCGACTTTCGCGCAAGTTCCATCCCTTTATCAGCAGCCGCAGCTCAGATATCTATACACATCTAGCAGATCCGAATAGCATGGGAGATCTGTTGAGCGAGCCACCTGTCGGCTCCGTCATATCGTCTACTTCAAGTGAGGTTGTCGGTTCACAGTCAGTTAAACAGTCCAGAGGGCGCCGGAGAAAGGCCTCTTGTCTTACGGACGAGAATGCAAAAAGAGAGTTGATGGAGGAATGGGCTCAGATGCGTCGATCTGAAGGTCCTCTTCCGCTTTCAGGGATCAATGAAAATGCCTGCTTCACTCAGATGCTCTTATGCAATGCCCAGAGAGGCGGCGGGTCTGTTTCATCTACGCAACTTGAAGCGAAAACTCGGAGAAGTCCTCCCGACGCTGCTCTCATGAGGAACGAAATGACAACCATTCCGCAACCCGACGTTTCCCCAGAGGATTCTTTCCCGAACCGGATAAATTTCGAGAATGGCTCGGCTGCGGGTACAGGTGCCTCAGGGAAGAAACCGGATCGCAATGGCTCGATACTGCTTTCCGATGGGGGATCTCAGCAACCCATTGTTCCTGGCGTAGACACAGAAGCTCCATCAACATCATTTCCCGACCATATAGACAAAGTCTCTCCTAGTGGCGAACTGACGACTGTTCGCACACATCATGATGGGCTGCAATGCCCTGGAACGTCTCCGTCGATACTCCCCACCTCACCTCGACGAGAGCATCCTGTCCATGTCAGACATCTGACAAAGCTGCCCGTAGACGAGCAGACAGAGGCCGGGACTCGCAATAATTTGTTAAGGGATAGTCACTCAGTGACCCTTTCCCAGACGTCCTCTGACAGCAGCAGCATGCACCCGGATTCTGACGAAGGATTCTTTATGCTTGACGTCCCCGAAATTTTCACCTTACCCTGGGTGCCTGTAGCTTCCAATCTTTATGTACCACCCAGTCTCGGGAAGCTCATTTCTGGTAAGCTGGTGTTCTTGGCATCTCAGAACTGACTTCATCTCTTTATGACAAGGGATGAGGGAACAATTAACCGTGGAGACACGGGCTCGTCGAAGGGCAGAAGAGCTGTACCAGGCAGAGTTGAGTCGCCGCATGTTTGCTGAGAGAATGATGGAAGATTTGCGCACAGAATTGAAGGAAAGGTAGAAAGACTTGCCTGCCTGCTGAATGCCTCGAATTACGTGCAAGGAAATCAAGACGATGGGGCAAATGATATGTTGCTATTCTACGGACTCACGACCAGGCTTTCCTATCCAATTTGCAATAATTACGCAGTTTATGATACATACAGGAGGGTCTTCAGGGAACATATCGAAAGAGAGAAGGCAGCTGTCTGCATGGTAATTTATGTACTTGCTTTGCAACTCCAAGAATGAGATTTCATGAGGAATGAACCAAAAGTTCATGGTGGTATAGACAAATTGGCTTCTGGGTGGGTACAACAGATGCTTGATATTAACGCAGTATGGCCAGCTGGTTTTGCTTGGGTTCATGCGCGAGCGCCCGATTGACGATTAGAAATAAACAAGAAAGTTGCTGACGGGAGGAGACGTGGGCCGAAGCGGCTACCATATATTTACAACATGTGGTAGGGCTGACGAGCGCAATGCATTTAATGCCACAGTTCTCCAATCTGTGAGTCTTCTGTTGACGAAACATTCAGTGCTCTGACTGCCTCATAATCTCCGAGGCCACCAGCGCCATTCGCCATTGCTAAAGTAAGGGCCTCTATTGTCTTCTCCGTACCAGAGGCGAAGGTTAAAATAGCACCAGCTGATAGATGATCGGGTGATTGAGGCGGAGGGGCCACGAGTGAGGATGAGGGGTAGTTGGCGTTCACTGCATATGAACTTGAGAGAGACGTGTCCGCCGATGAGGCGAGAGAGTCGGAAGAGGAATGAGACGAGGCTGGCTTGAAAATATTGGTATGAAGAGGATTTGTAAAATCAAACGATGCACTGCATGAAGTGGGAGGTTCCGTTGATCGATTGCCGATGTTAGGCTTGGTAATTTGAGCGTGCGATACATAGTGAGCGAAAGGCAGGTGGCAGAACGTGCTAGAAATGGGGGAGAGTCGACCAGATAAGTTGGTCTCGTTGTGCAGCTGGAGGTCACCATCGTCCATTGCTCCAAGGCTGGACGAACGCCTTTGTCTTGAATGAAGCAGTTGAGCATCGACAGCGCTCGAGAAGATCAAGACGTCGTCGT
>JBBPKT010000180.1:0-32077 GCA_038089395.1 Pulveroboletus frians
GATAGGAGACCAACATGGATAGGTTAGGTTACAGTAGTTCGTGAAATATTCAGGACCCTCTTCAACAATGCCCATTATTCCGCCAACTTCCCCCCAAATCCAGCATTAAGCACTCTTCATGATAATGTACAGGATCTTTATCGGATGTAGCGAGAGTGCCATTTTCAGGCACGTGCTATCATTGCCAAGCTGATAATGCTCGGCTAATGGCATTCTCGCGTGTGTGCTACTATCGTCAGGCCGGCAACACCTGGCCAGTGAATAAGGTTTCCGTTATCTTATCTCAGCCCATTATCATTCCATTTTAATGGTCATAGTAAGGGACTTATTATGTAAAATATGGATATTGTAAGCCACTTGCATTACAATGGCACTAAAAAATTTGTGACATAACATACTCAGGGAAAGGTCACCATTCTGTGAAACCAGTGTCATAGAAGGTATACCAATTGAGAATGATAGCATGTGTATTGTGTAGCGTGTGATTACCATCCAGTGAAGATGCACTGGAGAAATATTTTGTTCGTTCTCACTGCCTTTTTTGAAAGCAGCTGTAGCACGAAATTGATGCCAAGCAAACCCGAGGGTGGTCATATGTGTAATAACTCACGCTATTAATGTTATCGCAATCGTTCATCATTTTTTCTGCAGGAGCATTGGAAAAGTGTGTCCAGGATCAAAGAGATAAAAGATGGAAACCGAACTTGAATTAACCTATGGAGGTTCTCCAGATCAAACTAGCGGGAAGGAAGCTCTTGGCAGAGTTCGCCGTGTGATCAGTCTGCTTACCTAATACAGTGGCTTGTCTCAGCGTAGCCGTCCGTCCAACTGTACTTTGCCCGCCATCACGAATAACATCCGCCGCTTCGTTCCATGTCGCTCGCATCACGACTTTCGAACAGTTTGAACTTGGAGGTACCGTTCTGGCCGGCAGCTGGTGACAATGCCTAATCTCCACAAGGTTACCGGAATGCGCTAGACCCCGGATGGATACTCCACCGGGCACTGCGGCCCCTCACCTTCCGAACGCGATGCGCCACTCCAAGCAATACCAATTCGATCCACGAGCTTAGATACGAGAGAAACGAGAGAAGACTCATCATGAATTAGTCGAGCAGATAAGTCAGGAAGTCAAGGTTCCCACACCACACATCACGCATCATCCATCGCAGCATCATGGCCTGTGCAACAAACACCATCCTGACTGAGTCACCAACGGTAAGCGGTCCGACTACCCGCCACTAAGACCGTTATGCCGAAAGGCAACGATACTGGACGCCTATGGTTCAGTGTCCCGAGCGGCATATACACATACTGGTCATAGGTACCTGGGTAAGCTGGTAGGCTCACACCAACCTTGAGCCTGAATCTACACAGGCTCAGGCAGGCTATCTGCATTGGCCGTTCTCCTGGCCCCCATGGTTTCTTCCCTGTTCTCCTCTCCTCCCTGACTCCGCTATAGTACTCTGCTCGGCAACTCCCGTCGTTGCTCGTCTTGTGCTCAACTTCAATAACTCAGGCTATAAGATTTTTGACATCCACTGATGGCCGTACAACTGCTGCTGAGAGCGCACGTGATCTCGCCATGCTGCACCGAGTCGCTCCTCACTAGCACTGCCAAGGAACTTCTTTCTCCCACATTCGAACCGTGGGTCAAGCTTGCTGTTCACACTGCCCATTGCCCACTCCTCCCACTGCTATGGCTCATAGTTCACCTAAACGACCTGGGAAAGGTAGCCCCGCGACGAGGCCTTTCGTAGGCTGAGAACGAATGGAACCATCCTATACCATACGTGTATTGTACACGGCCATAATAAATCTCCGGATTGAGGCACCTGATGAACCTAGCAAGCAGAGCCAACAACCAGGTCGGTCTACTTCGGACTTTCTCTCTGGCGTTTCATTTTCTTACCACCCTCCCATTACTCTCCGCATACTGTTTGATGTCACTCTGGAAAAACACGCCTATTCGCTACACCTATAATATTCTCAATTATAAACTGGTCAACTACGTCGTAAGGACAATAGTGTCAGCCAACCTAAGGGAAAGGAAACTCGCTGGTGGCTAGCTCAAAGAGGCCAATTGAAAACAAGGCAGGTCCAACAGCAGGTGACACCTTTGGAATCAAAGGCATGCCCTACAGCTGGACGCACCTTATTTCCAGTTCGATCCTCTCTAGCTTTCACCACAACAAGTATACTCTCCAAGCTTGCCTGTCGCCTTCTCGTCTTCTTCATTTATTAGACTGAGCCTCTCGTTCGGAGCCACTTGGGACGGGAATCTCTCTGCGGCAGGATATCAGCATGGAATGAAGTAGGATGCAGACGAAACAAACCATCGTCCATCTGATCCGACGCCTGTGTGTCACGATCTACCTGATCCTGACTGAATTGTGGCGCAGCTCGCGCCACGAGAGGACAGTGCCGAGGTCCATTTTCCGAGTTTCCTGAAAAAATCACTGCGTAAGTGGCTTGTATTTATCAATCTGGTGCTTGGTATCATCTTGAGAAGCAGTTGTTGATGGGGACTCGCGTCGAACATTATCGAATGTCGCCGGCCTGGGGTCATACAGCCATGTCGTCGGTATCTTGACTGCACTCATCGGTGCGGCCGCCGATATGGACAGCAACGGTGATCACACACGTCGCCCGTCGGGAAGTAGCAGCTCGCGGCTACTCGTCTCGTTCGTTCGTGGTTTGTTCACCTAGGCTTGGCTCGGAACAAAATGGACATCAAGTAATGGGTCGAGTCTTCGCGGTTATTCGTCGAGAACGGCGGGTCCCAAGGAAATAAACAATCGGAGGTCGCGCCGGTCACAACGATCGGTTCATTCGGGCATCTCGCATGCCATTTTGCCCCAGAGGATGATCGAGTTCAACGAAGCAACAAGAGCCACTTCGCAGCGACGCGACCCGCGAACGGTGACAATGACAAGAAAACAAACAAAGTTCGCCGTGGCCACGTCTCTTCGGGCATCTCGCGTGCCATCTTCAGAGGATGAGCGTGATCGAGCTCGACGAACAAGTCGACTGCGCGGCGGCAGGACCTACGAACGGCGAGATTGAGGAGAAAACAAACGAAGTCCAGTGCGGCCAGGTCGATCGGTCCATTCGGGCATCTCGCGTGCCATCGGGTGAAAGTCGAGTGCGCAGTGAAGAGTCCCAAAGGTAAATAGGAAGCACAGTGGAGGAAGGTGCTCGCCATGAACGGCGGCTAGGGAAGGGAAGAGGCAAGGTGCTGGAATTCTGTGTTGGTCGAGCCTTAAATACCCATAAAAGGTGGCTGACACTATAGATGTCCACCCGGTATTGTGGCGCACCGTCCACACTCTTCCGTTGTTCGGAGTTCAAAGATCCGTATTGTTGCATTCAGGCGACGTGGTCCACAGACTGCTTTGACCCAGCACACCACGGCACTGGCTTTGCCCACGTTGAGTGGAGTGCCACCCAAGTGAGTATCGAGTGCACAATCTCCCACGATGGAGACAACAATGTCTGCTGAAGTAAATCAGAAGCGTAATGACCAAAGTGAAAATTGGCCAGGGTAAGTGACCATCGGTCATCGTCATCGACGGGAGGTAGGCGCCTTAGGTTGTCGTTCAGCTCACCACTTAACACTTTGCATACAGGCGCTCTTTCTGTCGCCAACAGCTCGGCGGCCTCCCCTGGGCGACGCGTCTTGTGACCGTTCTCGTCCACAGCTTCTAATGTCCTGTTTTCAATGCTTTTAATTCGACCACCATGATGCTCGTTCTGCTACATGTTTCCGCTTGTTGAGGGCATCTCTGGGCTTGTCCAGTCAGTGCCCATCGCCGTTCATCCGGCTTCTAGTGCTGTCTCTTGACAACCCTGTCTTTCCTGCCCCGTCGGTTTACATGGTGTAACGTTCACCACGCACTTGCGCTGTTCATTGGCCTTGGTCATATCGAACTCTCCCCGCCTCACCTGACATGCGCCAAAGGTCTGATCTCGATGTCTCCACTTTCACCCTGACCATTTATGAGGGTGGTGGATCCTACGCCAGCTGCAAGCTCTCCGACGACCTTATTGCCCAAACTGTCGGCTCTACCTCCTGCAGGGCTGTTCGCCTTCTCACCTGCCATCTTGACTATCAGGTATGGTCGGCGCGCATTCGATTAGCCCTCGCTCTCATCCGAATGCAAAAAACCACCGGTCGCTACATACTCACTATCGATCAGCGGTGGACGGTAGTGCCAGTTCACTTGCATGTGAATGCACGGGTCGCCACACTCTTTCTGTTGGCCAAACACGGATTGCTAACATTCGTGGACCTCACTCTACCCTATGATGATCCCTTCCAACACAGCGTCATGAAACTTATCACACGAAAGGTAACATCCCTCATGATGCTCAATTTTGGACTTGCTCACGGTCCGAGTGATGATAACGACGCAAATGAGAGATTTATTGGGTACGTTAGAGTAGTACACTGGCGACATGTCTCCTAATAGATAGTAAAGAAGAGCAGAGGAAGCACCTATACGTGCGCCAATCCATACATATATGGGCGATGTCTTCGTGAATCGTTACCTAATAAAGTGGCAGAGAGGGAGAGATATGTAAGGCCAAAGAGCCAATAATGCACGGAGAAAAAGTGGAATATTCCAGTCTATCCAAAAAAGAAACAGGTTCTGTACGCTTCCACGGCAGATTCCAGACGGAATCTAGAGCCCACGCGATTCGAGACGGTTACGGAAGATCTTTTGGAAACCGGGAACGTGGTCAAAGTCCATGAGCGTGTAGTGCTGCCCGGGGACATCGGTGTACGAAGGCTCGCTACGGCTGAAACCTGCCCAAGGCTTGAGCTGCAGGTTCAACCAGTCCTCCTTGCTCCCACGGAGCGGGATGGCGTAGAAGACGTCGAGCGACGCTGATAATCAAACCTATCAGTACAGGGGACGAGCAGGCGAAGAAAGACGATCGACTTACAAACTGAGCTACTGGGTTCATATGTTTTACCACACTCGATCAGCGAGCCAGCGATGTCGACCCAGTGGTCGAGCCCCTCGGGCGTAAGCTGGAGTTCGAGGAGACGTTCGGGAGGAGACAACTTCCAGACGATGTCAAGCTGTTCTTTGCGCGTGAGGGGCTTTAATGACGGGGCGAGGTCGCTTGCATTCTGCTTGCTCACGAGACCAAGGAAATAGGCCAGGTTGAGCATACCACCCGTCCAGTCGATCTCGTGCATACGATCCGCGATGTGAGGGGGAATGTTGATGAGACCGGTGAACTTGACTTCATCGCCCATGGCTTCCAGGCGCTTGGCAACCTCGAATGCAACGACACCACCATAGGAGTAGCCGGCGATGGCGTAAGGACCGTGAGGTTGCGTCCGCTTGACGGCAGCAGCGTAGGACGAAACCATCTCGTCCATGGAGCCAAAGAAGGGATGCCCGGGTTCGAAACCCCGCGCACGGAACGCATAGAAGGGTCGTTCGTTCTGGAAGTACTTGGCAAGGTTGACAAAGATGAGGACTTCACCGACACCGGGGTGAACCATGAAGATAGGGGTCTTGTTCCCAGTGAGGTTGAGGGGAACGATGGGATCGTATTCCTCAGTGCTCGCGTCCTTGGAGATCAAGGAGTCGACGTATTTCGCCAAGCTGGAAAGGATAGGGTGCTTGAGAATCTGGATGGTGGGGATCTCCGGCAGGTCGAACGCAAACTCTCCCTCGCGCTTGAGCCTGATGACGTCGATCGAGGTACCACCGAGCTCGAAAAAGTTGTCGCTGGCAGACATCTCGTTCACGTTGAGATCGAAGATGCCAGCATAAATGCGAGCCAAAGTCTTCTCGGTCTCCGTGGACGGCGTCACGAAGCTGGCACCACGAGCAGTGCTCAGCAATTCCTCAGCACGAGCAATATGCTTGGCAAGTCCACCCTGCTTAAATTGGTTGACGAGACGAGCCCTGGAGAGCTTTCCGAGGGTCGTCCTCTCCATTTGCTCAGCGGGAATAGGGATGATGAGCTGAGGGGGAAGGGTGATCATCTTGACGGCGACATCACGGAGAGAGCGATGGGTAGCGAAGAGTTCGGCGGGAGCATCCTCGCTGTTGAGGTCGAACGTGGGCGAGTAGAAAACGACGAAACCTTCCGTCTCTTGGCCAGGCGCACGGTAGGGTGCAGCAGCGAGGAGTGAGTGCGTGACACCCTCGACCGTCTGGAGATGTGTCTCCAGCTCTGGAATGCCGTAAGAGACACCGTGGACAATGACTGTGTCCTTGATACGCCCGCTCAGTCTCATCTTGCCATCTTCGATGATGCCGACATCACCAGTGCGGTACCAACCACCCTCAACAAAGCTGGAGGATGTCGCTTCGGGGTTGTTATAGTACCGAACGAAGACCATTGGTCCGCGGACTTGGAGTTCCCCGCTCTGGCCATCAGGGCGGGGAGTAACACCGTCTTCGGGATTCACGATGCGCATCTCGCATCCTGCAATGGGTGTGCCGAGCTCCAAGAATTCGTATGCAGGAGGCGTGGTCAAGACATCGATGGGATCGTAGATGCATCCAGCACTAAAACAGCCCAGTTAGATTGTAGATGGCCATGTGATGGACGCCAGTGACTTACCAGGTTTCTGTCATGCCGAATCCGGCCGAGATGACGAAGGAAGCATCTCCATTCTTCGCGAGGTTCCTCAGGGTTTGGCCGAAAGCGACAGCGGTGCTGCTGACAACTGCTTCACCGCCACTGTTTATGCGTCTAAGGGAAGTGAGATTGATTGTCCCGTTGAGGTCGCTGCGTTTCTCGAGGTCACGTGCGAGCTTGGCAAGCAGGAAGTTCGGTGCGAACGCCACCGCGATTGACTGAACGATAGTCAGAGATCCGGGTCTGGGAGGTTGGTTGATCACGAACCTTTTCCTCGATCAAGCGAAGGTATCGCAAGGGATCGGAGAGGATGACAGACGCGTGCACGTGCAATTGCGAAGTACCGAACAAAAGCGGCGTGATATGCATTTCGAGGGATCCAGCGACGTGGTCGAATCCCACCCCTGGTTCCACATGAGCACATCATCAAGTAAGCTGTCAGGGAACTTACAGTTCATGATGGTAGTCTGGGAGGTCAGACCGTAGCTTTGACCCTTGGCATAGCATGCAGCGAGGATGGTACGGTGCGTGTGCACGACAGCCTTGGAGAAACCGGTCGAGCCAGAGGTCAGGAAGAGGATTGCCTCGTCATCAGGCTTGGGTCGGTGGACCGCAAAGTCCGTGCCCAACATTTTGGCTGACGCTTTCAGCTCAGAGAGCAAGTGGATGTCGAGACCGGAGATGGACCGCACTTGGTCAGCGCCGCTCTCGTTGGTCAGCCAGGTTGCGGAAGAGAAGAGGTTCTTGACGTGAGCAACATGGCCCTCTTTGTGGGCTTGTTGGGCACTCAAGGCGGGCTGCAAGCAAGGCACGTAGCCGGCAAGGAGACAAGCCCAAACGGCAGCCATGTTGTCCTCGTGCTCGGTGAGGTAGACAACGACGATGGAGCCAGTTGGCATGCCCCATGCACGGATGGCGTTTGCGAGAGAGAGGGCATATTGATAGAACTCGCTGAACGTCTTGGTCTGGATGGCAGAGTCATGTGCCGAGGACGAGACGAAGCCGAGTTCGTGATCAGGATACTGGTGAACAGCCTGCGAGAACACATCCAGGAGTGTCTCTGGGGCTATTGGGATGGAGAGCGCGGCCTTCAAATCAAGAATGGCGTCCACAGGGGAAACGGGGGAGGTAACAGCGACGGGTGCCATGAATGGAGAGGTATGTGGAGTGAATGCAAGAGGACGTCTAGGAGGAAGCTGGATTGGTGTGGACCGGTCTCCCTGAACGCCTGTTTTTATACGTTACGGGAGGTGAAATCATCTTGCGAAAATTGGGTAGCATAACACGTGCGGCTGTGTGCACGATAGAGGTGAGTAAGGTAATATTGGAGGTACAAGATGTCCGTGTCATGCGCCGATCGAAGATTGGGTTGGATCCAGGGGGGGCGTGGCAGGACACCGCTCGAGTCAGCGCCTTGGCGGTCGAGGATAAGGTGGACGTAGTGGTTCAACTGGCCAAGCAAACCAGCCCATATACGCGTCCGTGGTTCGGATGCGTGTCCTTCCAGGTGAGGCCCGATCGCCGGTGCGCCAAATTCTACCGATGCACTGTCCTAATGGCTGTCTTCTTCCCCAACGGGGTCTCCTCCTCTCCGACTCAGACGCCGCACTGGGCGGATGTGCGTCGACGCTGGTCGTCAAGTCACCGCCCGGCATTCTCCCCGCCCGGTGGTCGACCGTTGAGAGCAGCTGTTCGGTTCAAGTACGGCAATGATTCACAGGGTCGACCAACCATGCCGTGACGACGGAACCTGGGGTTTGGTCAGTGTCGCGTTTCAGGGCCTGCACGAGCGGCGGTGGGTGGCGCTCACGAAGGTCCATAGGGCAAGAAAGCGTACGAAAAAGGCAAGCGCGTTCAATAGCGCCGTTTGAGCGCGCACCACCACCCACCGAGTGTCCCGACGCCGACGACAACACGTTGGGAGGGATTACTGATCATCCGTCGACGTTGTAAGTTTGATGAACGTGCGGCGGACATAGAGTCAAACTGATGAGATACACACTGCCCCTCCACCGCTGCGGACACTCGGGATATATTCCTGACCGCGTGCTCGTCGTCTTTTACGGGCATCTGGATGATGACCACCGCTTGTGCACGCGGATGCGCGTCGGTCAGTAAAAAGGAAGTAGAGCGTCTCCCGCGCGGCCGGTGATGACCTGTGGCTGTGCATTCAGCGCATGGCCTCGCGCGCGTCACCCAACGAGCAAGAAAACGCGTCTCCATTTTGGCTCCGGTACACATATGAAAGGTACGATGCCGTCCATGGGTGCATGACTCTACCGGACAGTGCCTCCTGCCGCTGATCGGAGCGCAAACAAGGATTGGCAATTGCAGTATGTCCACTCACTTCAATACTGCAACTATCCCTCAGATTCACCCGGGCGCTCTACAGCTTCAATCTTTGGCCGAACTTTGGCCCTTTCTGCGGCCCTTCCATACAACCATCATAGCATCCATACTAAAATGAATGTCACGTTTCGAGGATGGAAAACCACATCCATACATCTGATTCCGTAGGTGGTTCGGCTTCTTGCAGCGTACTCACGACCGTAGCACATGATAAACCCTCGTCTATTTACGTCAACTTCCAGTTTCAATAAACTGTTCACCGTCAACATGGCCATTCTTGGGAAGTCGGTCATGAGAACCACCGGTTCAGAGTACAGTGCACCTCTCTTTTGTAGCTCTTATCGGAGAATCTGGGACTAGGTAGTTTATGGTTGCAATTGATTACAACTACAAAGAAAATGGCGTGCTCGCTCGGCGGTCTGACTATCAATGTTTGGCCCGGGAATGGATATCTCGAGGCGATCTCCTTGTCCTTCTGTTGTTCGACCTGCTCGTCGATCGTTGGAGCATATCAACCCTCACGGCAGTGACAGCGCTGATCAACGACCTTCCAGACCGCTGTCTGGAGTAGGATGTATCCGCTAGCCAAGCCCACACCCGAATCCGAGGCCTCGGCCAAGCAACCCGGGTGCAAACGGGTCCTTCAGGGGCAGCTACCTCAAAGCCATCCTCTGAGATACCATACTGTCCCTATCGGATCAAATAGGCAGTCACCAATTTTTATGCCTTGCTTGCGACTTGGCAAGTTGGTTCGACCGCTGCCCATCGGGCACATAGCATCCTCGTCTACATGTGCTCAAGCACGGCACATGCGCCGCCCCGCTAAAAATTCCATTGAACGGACACAAACGAGACGAATAAAAAAGTAAGATGAACACTGGTTTCAAGGGGAGAAAAGCTATACTTCTTACCAAGTCAGTACAGCAATTTTCTACTGATCCGGAACATCACTCGGTCGCGTACGCCCGAACCGTTGGATCTCCTTTGTCTGCAGAGCAGCAACTGACCATTGAGGGGCCATTGCGGTCCTAGCACTCATCCACGACATATGGCGTCCCCCGATGATGACGTGAATTATCCGTCGTAAAGAGGCACGACGAGCGATTGTCTAAGCTTGGACAGCCGCACAGGACAGGTTTTTATGAGCGATTGGGACGGGCCGGATCGTCGCTGACTGACCTGACGGCGTTCCAGTCTTATGGTAGGCCGGTGAGGACGGATGACGCGTCCTCCTGGTAGGCAATAAGACGGCTTGCTCACGTCCCCTGTGCTGGGATTGATATCCACGATCGGTACGTGCACTTGGCGGCAACAAAGCCGAGCTGAGAAATAAAATCTCACCAACTACAGGTTAACCACCATTCGCGATACGCTGAAGACAAGCACACGAGCACCAGAGAGCGTTCATGATGTCCTTTTGAATGTCGCACGAACGCGTCTGACCAGTTTCGAGCTTGGACGTCGACAAGCACAGTGTACTGCACTCAGGGCGGCGGCCGGATTACGAACTAGGAGCCGAGCAATCACCAGTGTACTCAGAGGCGGTACTGCGGACAAAAACGAAAGCCGGGATGCTCCGTCAGACCATCCTACGCTTTCAACCTCCAACACCCTCTCATTTCGGTCCATTGAGATTACATTCGTCGGCGCATATCTTCGTCAGCAATTCCGCCACGTAAGTCGTTATCTACGCCTGGTGCGTTCTCGTTACCTCATTGTCTTGATTCTCCTTGGTCTTTTTTCGTCCTCCGTACCCTGCCGCACAGCAGTCTTCGTTCTCCGATAATGCAGGCACTCAAGTTTGACAAGACGGGTTCATACGACGAGCTCGCCCTCCGCACCATCGCAAAGCCAGTCCTTGCTCCAGGCGAGGCGCTTATCCGCGTCAGGGCTGCAGGGATCAACGGGGTAAGTACCCTCCCCCACCGTTCCTTTTTCCCACCCATGCCAAGCCCCTCGAGCCACCCATCATCCACCGCCATCACCATTGCCAACCCACAACCCTTTCTATCGCGATGTGGCGCACGCTAACTATTTCTGTCTATCCAACTCTTCGACATCTCATGCAATCAAGTCCGATGCAGCAGCCGTCTTGGGCGTTTTACCCTTTGTAACGACCCCGCGTATCGGAGGTCGCGATTTTTCGGGCGAGGTTGTGGAAGCATTGGATGAGACAGGTGCACCTGCAGTCGCGTGGGTGGGTGCGCACGTATGGGGGACCGGTAGCGAGCGAGGGTTCACCTCCGACGGAACATTTGCAGAGTGAGAACTCGAATGCGACTTTTCCCATACACATTTCTCAACACGCTTTGTTCTCCCTACCCTCCTTCCCAGATTTGTCAAGGTCCCATTGGCGGCGCTGAGTCGCAAGCCCAACACGCTGAGTCATACCCAGGCTGCGAGTATGACTCTCCCATGGCTCTGTGCATGGATCACGGTCGACACACTTGCCAACGTCAAGGCAGGAGACAATGTCATCATCATCGGTGCGTTGGATCCCTCTCCGGTGCGTCTCGAGGCGACAGCTCAACCGCTCGGCATCGATCACAGGTGCCCGCGGTGGAATTGGTTCCGCCGCAGCACAGCTTTGCAAAGATCGAGGCGCCCGCATTTTCGGTACCTACACCTCCCTCGCCAAAGCGACAGTACCACCATACGTGACGCCTATCGAACTCACATCCAACACGGCCATACGCAGTGCCATAGCAAGCGCGGGTCTTCAAAACAAGATCGACGTCCTGCTCGATTGCGCAGGATTTGAGCAGCCCTTCAACGATGCGGTGTTCACCATGACGCCCAATGGTTCCGGTCGTGCCGTCGTAATGGCTGTGCACTCAAAGGACGGTTTGTTCCCAATTAACATGCGCACCTTTTACACAAAAGCGTTGACGCTCAAGGGCATGAAGTCGAGCATCTTTGGTCCAGCCGAGATCAAGGAGTTTTTGGATATGCTCGCCGCCAAAATCGACAATGGCGCATTTACAGGACCTCAGGCAGTCAACACTGTTGATATGAAGGACATGCCAGCGGTAGTCGGTGCACTGAAAGAGATATTTGCGCGGTCCCCACCACTCCGTACAGTCATTACCCCTTGAACGATAGAGCGGGCAGAAGAAACCCCATTTTCTGGATAGTGTCAAGAATTAGAATCATATCTTGTTGTAAAATGATGTACGGTTGTTTGAAATAACGTGTATTCTTGGCGCGACGTTGATGAACCGTTCCGTGAGACTCACGAATGTGGCGAACGCTGCTTGGGCTCGGGTGCAGATCTTTCTCGCTGCCAAGATCGACTGCGGCGCATTCCGAGACCGCAGCTCAAGTAGTCCGCAGTTGTCAAGAACGCACCTGCGGAATCATGATCCTCGCAGCTCCGCGCAGTTGAGATGAACGCACCCCGGGTTCTTGGACGAACGATGAATTGGGGTTCGCATGTTGACAATGAGAAATACATGGGGATATGGTTAACATAGTGTATCATCGCCGCGTGGAACGAACGGTATCTTGTTTGGGATCTGCACGTCCCCCGGAGTGCTGTTTCGGCGGGAATATCACTTAGTCTGACTACCGTTGTGAGGTTAGGTCGGTTTTATGGCCTTCCTGGCGGATGTCCCACCCCCAATTTGATGTTCCTGTAAATCCATGCGGGTAAGAAGAATGGGGAAGAGGAAGCTACTGTGCACAGGTTTCTAAAGGCACACAAGCCACTCACCTTATCAGTAGAGCCCCACAGATCGTCAAGATTCCGGCTGGGACCGCAGTAATGAAAACAGAGTCCAGCTGCGCACCGAAACGCTCAGTCACGGATAAAAAAGTCGGCGACAAACGCCGACACCTCGGAAAGAGTCGAGCAAAAGAAGTAGAGGAAAGTACTTACCGATTTCACATACGCATGGATGACACCGGGTCGCGCAGCAGAGGACACGGCGGAGTAAATCGCCGTCACACTCGCAGTAATGGGAACCGGATCGACGTCAGGGGCATACACAGCCAGGTGGTGACGAAGTTGATCGTCGAAGACGGCACCCCCACTGGAGACAGTGTTTCATGTCAGTGTCAACCGGTGTGCTTGCGAACTTACATCGTCACTCCGATGAAGCCACCGAAGATCTGCATGAACGTTGCGATGGCATTGCATACAGACACGATCTTTGGATCAGAATGGGCTTGAACTGGTGAGAAGATACGATCAGTTTTTCATCTTCTTGGTTATTTCCTCTTTTGAACTGGACTCACGTGCTACGAACGTGTTCTGCATAGTCGTTCCTTTTAGTATACACCTGTCCATTAAGGTTCGGTACGATGAATTCGCACGGACACGCACCAACCCCAGTACCGTACAGAATCTGGTATACGACGAGCTTGGCTGTAGACGTGTGTTCTGTGACAGTAAAGAAGAGTCCACCAGCAACGCTGCAAAACCTAGCGATCACGTTATAGGTACCGGGCCGAGCACCGGAGGTGAGAACGTACGCGGGACCAACTACCAGAATACTCCAAAAGTGGCCGGTCCGCGATATGATCACGGCGGAAGCTATCGTGCTTACCACAGAGGACAGGAGGAACGGTAACATGTCGACCCCGGAGTGGATCGCGCTGTGGTCATATATGGCTTGATAGAGCAGGGGGATATAACTTGACACGCGTCAAAATTACGACACTCTAGCGCGGACGTTGCGTGCGCACTATACTAATACCATCATGTTGAACATCGTGAAAAAGATGACGGTACAAGCCCCGATTCTGCGCTGCGGTCAGTGTTACATACGCACATTGTGCGGGTCAGTCTCACAGCGAACGTTCTGCAACCACGTTCAGGGGTAAAATGCCCCTATCGCCCTTGTGGCGCTCCCAGAAAAACAAGCAGGTCAGGAGTAAGACGAACACACAGAGTAGCTATTCCCATCAGCGAGAGTAGCCGTCATGAGAGGAAAACAACCGTACAGTGATCACGACTGGCGACCTCCATGTGTGGAGACTACCCCATGTAAGTGACAGGACAAGAATTACCATGGCCACAAGACAGAGCAAGGAACCTACTCCACAGGGTGAATTGGAACAAGGGCGTGTCGCGTGTGTAGTTACCTATCCAATCCATGTCAGCGAGGTCCTTCATCGTTGTCCTTTCCTCCGAAGACCCTGCTAATGGTTTGCGAAGTGGTAGTCTGAGAACAATGACCATAGAGGACAATGCTCCCAGTGGCAGATTAATGTCTGGCGGTAGAAAAATAAGTCGAGATCTACAGAAGACCAGCTACCTCACAAAAGCACCAGCGCCCTGGAACCCAAAAAAACCAAGTCAATTGGAAGGCATACAAAGGCATACACTAATCCTTACAAGAGACATGGGTTGTAAAGACGCCTAAGGTCCGAAATGAGAAAGTATGGGATTCATCAAAGGGTGACTGATGACATACCTCCTAACAACGGTGCCACGACACTTGATAGACTGAATAATGTGCCAATGGCTGCAAAAACGACTGCTCGATGTCGGATCTCGGTGGTCTGCCGAATTACGTACGGTAATAGTGCCATAGATGTCGAGAAACGCACCTCAGCCAAGATTGTCAAGACAGAGACGCAAATACCACCAGCACCGACCCCAGCGACCATACGCCCAAAGATGAGAAAATTAACCAATGGAGCTACGCCGCAAAAGAGCGAGCCAAGCTCAAAGATGGCGATCGCGGATAGGTAAACCCTTTGCAAGCGGCAAGTACCTCGTGAGACACATTACTACAACCGAGATTGGAGAAGTGCACATACCATTTAGTTGGCAAAATGGTCAATAATTGCCCATACATCGGCGTAAATGCCACTATTGTGAGAAGATATCCACCGATAATCCATGTCATGTCTTGGAGTGCATTGAAATCCGAAACTATCACCGGAAGCGCAGTGGCAACGATAGTTTGATCAAGGGCAATAAGTGCGAGGCTCGATAAGAGTGCAGCAACGATGTCGAAGGACGGTTTTCCGGAGAGGGGACGGCTGTCGTCCATGCTAGCCGCTGACTCCATGAGTCGTTGGGGAGCCAAGATACCTGGCGGTTAGATTCTTGCTAGCATGTTAATGTACTATACCGTAGATGGAGATCACTCGTAATAGGATCCTTGGGCTCACAAACCTGGGCCTTTTGACAACGTCATATTACTTGGCATTGCGAGGTACCTTGAAGTGGTCATCCCGTAGATAGTACCTTTGTTATCTATCTATTACTGTCCGATCCTACACTTGTTACATTACCTTATTTAGACATTATTATTTCCCACGTACGGTACAATCCCTCCTCTAGTCTCGGCACACGACCGACTGCAGGATCCAACGGTCCTTTATTCTAGCTCACCTCACCCCATTCGTTCACAGATCGGACTGTCATCTTATAGGATAAAATGCATAATACGATGCACACTTGAAGTTCAAATTTAAATATGTCTGTGGGTTCACACTCATGTCATACTATACCTGTAGCTGGCGGCTCATGTAGTGGCGCATGTGCCATGTGTTGGGAGAGGCAAAGGGTCTGGAATTGGACGCCCTCTCAACCTGGGACAGTCAATGACAGATGAATTACTCCCAGCCCTGGTACCTCTGTTATGATAAATTTACTTACTCCTGATATCAGCTTCGAGCACATATGACACTATCACCAATATGGAGCACCACTTAACTTCATTAGCTCTAGCGCAGTAGTCAAGGAGTTATCGGCATTCGGAGGTGAGAGCGTTTTTCTTGGTCATCTTTCCCACGGTGACAGACAGCGATACCCACTGAACACGTGCAGTTATATTGTCAGACTTGAACACCTCTGGTGAGTTATCGGGGGAGTAAAGATATGGATATGTCAGGTAAATTGTTGTTTTTGATTCACACTCCCCCGATTGAAGACGTGACAATCCGTGACGCCCAGGTGGTCCAACAACCACGAGCTCCACTATCTGCAGACAGATTCCAGTGAGTGCATCCTAACTACGAGCATACACGACGCAAGTAAACACAAATATATTAGCGGGAGCGGCCTATCATGGATGGAGTCCTCATAATGTAATAATACACCCAATGCGACCAGTCCCTCGTCAATCACAAAAGAACTCCTCCAGACACCGGCCAAAAATAGTCAACCCGTTCTCAATCGTTTCGTCTGTCCCAACGAACGTGGCGCGGAAGTAGTTGACACGCTACCATCAATCGCTCAGCCTCATCTCAACGGATGCAAAAAACAACAAGACATACGTCAGCAATGTGACTCTCTGATGATACACGGCCCGAGCGATCCACGATCGCAAAGGTGGACGCGGGCATCATCACCAGGCCGGAGTCGACCAGCTTACGGAACGCCTCGTCCATTAACTCCGCCGTGTTTGACAGGGGCGCGCCAGGGACCTGAGTATTTTCGAGCACCCTGTAGCGGGGGTGACGATCGAGATTGATCTTGATCCACACAAACATGCCGGACTGTGGAACCTCCGCTGAGGCGAGGCCGGAACCGGCTACCTCGCGTCCGAACACATCCATGAAGAGATTCCGTCGGCGCTCATACTCGCAACACAGAGATGCTACCCATTTCGTGAATCCATCTATACCCCAGCCTTGGCTTCCGAAGAGCTCTGCGATAAAGGCCTGTCCGAGGCCATGTGGGTGTTGCGAAGAAGAGTCCGTAAGCATATCTAGTTTTTCTGCAAAGAACTCGTTGCTCGTAACCCAGCCCAGCCGCATTCCAGGAGCAATGATCTTGCTGAAACTACACAGCCATGGTCAGTTCAAACAGTGACTCAATTTGGCAGTACCCACCTGTCTAGGCGTATGACGCGCCCATCGTAGTCCATGGAGAGGAAAGAGCGCGGGAGGACCTCGGCCATGGCACGAGTGAAACCGTGCTGCTCGACGGTCGTTTGCCGAATATCAAGATCATATTGGAGGAAAAAGTAGGGATCATCCTCCAGAATGATAACGTCCCAGTCACGTGCAATCTGATATATTTGGCGCCGCCTCTCGAGGGGGAGTGTACTGCCAGTTGGATTTTGGGAGCAGCTAATGAGAAGAGTAAGTTTAGATAATTGATTTAGTGATATGAAGTGACCCACGGGACCGTGTAGAGAACATGAGGGCGCTTCCCTTGTGTGGTCTCGTCCCAGTTAGCGAGAATGCGTTCCATATCGGACGGTATGAGGCCATCCTTGTCCATTCTGATTGGTACCCAATCGATGCCAAGAGGAAGCGCTGCATTCGTCATGGCGGAGAACGCAAACTCCTCACAGAGGAAGGCATCACCGGGATCACCCAGCAGTCGGAAACATTTGGTAAGCGCATCCGCGTTCCCGAGACTGAGCGAAACGGTATGCCTCGGCGGTGCATGGATGCGGTCGTTGAGCTCGGCGAGTACATCCCGTACGTGCTTCAACCCCGCTCCGGCACCGTAGGCCATGGCGGTTCGAAGGCTCAACGCACAAGGTTGGTCCTTGTGGGACGAGACGACCTGTTGTGCTCCCGTACCTGCCATCCACGCCCGGACGGGGTCCTCCCCGTGGACGGACGGCAGTACGACGCTCATTTCGCTGATAGGGTATAAGGCGTGATGTGGATCACCTAACATAATCAGCACGGCTTCATCAGCGATGGCGGACAACCATACCGTTACCCATGTTGATCGTCCCGGGCTTGACCTGGGCGACCTTCCAAATAGCCTTGATGGGGTTTGGGAGCCTAGCCCTGGCCTCCGCGGACAGGTGGCGGGATAGGTCAGGCTGGCGACGCTTCGAGGCCATGTCGCCAGCTCTGTCATGGGATGGGATGTAAACCATGAAGTCTATGTGAAAAAGAAAAAGGGAGAAAGAGAGAAGAATTGACGACGGTACGAGGAACGGGACTCTGTTTTGAAGGTACGAGGGTTACACTGCCGCTTCAGTTCACATTGATGGACTACTATTACGACAAGGAAAATGAATGCCAGACGTTGGGAAACATGACAAATCCGAGAACGGCTAATGAGAAAAGGCAATGGATTGGGCAGTCCAAGCTGCGACCGGGACCAGAGCGGCAACGCCAAGACCGCGCAAACAGATCTCTGTACGATCATCTCTCTCCCAAAGCCCGTTGTGGCTGTAAGCGGGCCACTTGCTTATATAAGTCGCTTCGCGGAGTGTCCGGTCATGGAGAACCGAGCTGGTTTGTCCGCCACATCCTGCGCAGATCACGGTGCATTTCGGGAAGACGACGGTGCTCAGGGCGTCACATGCGCCATCCTGTCGAGGTGCTGTGCGAGATGCAATTCGGAGCAAGGAACCCAATTGCAGAGCCCACCATGTGCCACCGATTCTCCGCCAACTGAACAGACGATATGCCGTTCATTATCGACCAGCGGGGTATACAGATACTGGTGCTGTCCGTACGCAAACAAACTCGGAAGAATAAATGTCCAAGATGAGACCAGATAATATTCAAAAATAAACGTCCGAGGAAGTAAAAAGTGTGCTGAAAAAGGCGGTGACGCGCCACACACCCAACTAGGACTAGCCCGCCCCTTCAACTGCATCAAGCAGCCTCTAGTCCAGCCGCACACAAGCCGCATCCGATGCACTCCAGACACGCTAACAGCGCACAGTGAGATATATGTCCCGACGACTGGAATAACAGAACTTACCAAGCCCTCCGCAGCACGCGCACAGGTAACATGGGCAGCAGAGAGGATTCTCAAACGAGCCTTTATTCAACGGATCACACGCGTCAGCAAATTCGACATCTCGGCAGTATGGTATTTTACCTTTGCAGCAACAAAAACTGAGCATGATGCCGGCGATAAGCACGAGGAACAATCCGACGAAGACAATAATGAGATAGACTGATATGCCGGACAGCCCCTCAGTACACTCGATAATGACAGCGGATCTGGAGAAACACTCACGCTTGTTCTGGGTGAAGCTCGATCCTCCGCTGGAACTGGACTGTCTCTTGCCCAATGGGTTGCCACTCACATCAGCTCCTAAACCGATCAAGTCCAACACATTGAGATCGAATGCACATGAGATGACCAGTGTCGCTCCGATTGCAACAAGTAAGAGCGCGATGGGGAGGAGTAGCCTCTTGAGTCTTGCTTGGTGGCAAGCACGGTGACGGCCAGGGTCAGCGTCTGTGGCACAGGAACACTGTCGCTTGGCATCCATATGAATCTGGCACTGGTTGGAAGTTTTGCCGTCGCTGTATGACTCGGTGTTGTATGCGTCCATGGAACTGGGGAGGGGTTGTGTTGAGACTGGCATCATTGTCGTTATGTTGGTCGTTGCGCTGGTCAGTGTCGTGGTGGTCTGGGTTTAAGTCGAACGCAGTCGACAGGGCGGTGACACCGCCGCACTGCCACGGCGACGTGCTGCGCGTAGGCTGTCCTGCAACTGACTTACAGCTGTCAGTCCCTCCTTCATTCCAACGTGTTCGAGGACGTCCACATCCATCACATCGCATCTCTAATGTTTGGGAAGACGAGCACTCTTGGCAACTTTGGCGCCTAGGTAGCCTTGCCATCTCGTCTTCTCGCAACAGCCATATCACCAAGCTAAATGCCCGACCAAACCCGATTAGGCCCAACTCCAAGTTTAGTCGGTCAGAACAGATTTAATAAACCATTTAAGTTGGTGCCAAGTCGGCGTGGCCGTTGTCTCGCAGCCCGTTCTGACCCGAGCGCGCATCCACCAGGTGTCGTCTGAGACGCGTTCATTCGGCGCCTGTTGCAAGACCCGGTCCGACTCTTGAAGCGACATTCCATGGTAGACCTCGCATTGAAACGTTGATGGGAACGTTGGGCTAAGACGGCGGTTTCAACTCAACATGGGTGGCAATGAGAGGATCAACACGCTTGCACAACGACCGCTTGGCCGCCTGCATATTCCAAAACAGGACAGTGTACAAGAGGACCTACGCATGGTACGGGCAGTTTACGTTTCAAGGGGTGCTGGCAAACTTGGTTCAGGTGCGTCGTCGGCCTGATTTCAACGGAGGCGAGCAGCATCTTGAGATCCTTTTCGTTGCAGGTAGCTGAGACAAACATATTTCTGGGCTAGTTTCGTAAATTTCCGTGCGGTCACGGGAATAATAAGGCGTACCTTGGCCGGATCAGTCCCCTTAATCTCTCCTAGCTGAGGTCGGCGCACGAACATCAAGCGGCAAATGTGGAGATCGAATTCAGTGGTTATCAGGGTCAGGCTCTGACGAGGAAGACTCGGTCTCGTAAGTCTGGTCACATTGCGTGCCTTGGTGAATGCAAGCAAGGCTCGTTCCTGCGCGCCGAAGGTCAAAATACCTCCTTATCTCCAAGGGAGGTCTAGACCTCATAATACGTATGTATTCATTGGCCGGTACCCAGCATCGCCTGACCCATGAGACCTCATCATCGCCCAATTTTGTGCTCCATGTGCAATGGCAGGGATGGCATCGCTTGTGACCACACTAGAGCGAGTGGGGATATATGGAATCTGAAAGATGATCTTCCTCCATTGCGTCTTTTCCGGGCATGTTAGCGCACAGCGATAGGATGGCCGTGTATGAACGAGAGGTCGCACGCGCCCAGTTTTCTCTTTCTCAGCAGGATATCAGCAGACATTGTCTGCCGGCACATGGCGTACATCCCCACATTCAACGTTATACCTGACTCGGCCCGACTGACAGAGAGGAAATGCGCACTGAACGTACTGGAGAGATACATCGATTATTGACTGTCACTGGTTGCTATCGTCATCTTGTGCCGCGGGTGGCCCATGGTCGCCGATGTCTATCATCTCAGGGGCGGGGAACCAACCCCACGTCGCGAGATTAACTCGGAAATCGCCCGTTCGACCGTCGGTGACTTCGATGCCCTCCGCCTCGAGCGCTTCGCGTTGGCGCTGTGCGCCGGTAGTCCCTGGACCACGTGAAGAGATCGTCCCGGCTGCTGAGATCACTCTATGCCAAGGCACTGGAGGTGCCACATTGGGTGAGAGGAATTTCAAGGCTACCATGGACCGGTGAGGTGTTGGATGAGGGATGATCGATGGCGACGCACCTTGGCCGACATGTCTTGAATGTCTGGGCATGCCAATCAACTTGGCAATATGGCCTGCAAATATACATGGTGGGGTGGCATGAGATGCAATGGGGATGGCGTACTATAGCTCGTCACTTTCTGTGGCGGGATCCTGTATCGAAAAGGGTGAGGTGTTTCACGACATGTCGCATTTCAAGGAAAGCGTACTGTCGGACGAGATGGTACACCTGTCGTTTAGGTTGGTCAACGACGTCGAACGCCATGTGATGCACCCACCGCGGCATGGAACTCTGCGCTGTCCATCTTCTTTCGTGGACACGATTCACGGATGGGACGGTCAAGGCTTTTTCCGACACTGCCATAGTAGCCTATTGGGGCTACCTCGTTACCAACTCACCGTGTGGACTTGACGCTGTCCACTCGTGCATCGTTCAGATACCGCGTATCCACGACGGCGCCACGCACTTTGGGCAGATTTCCCGCAACGATCCTCTTGACGACCATGTCCCAACCGACGTTTATCCAGGAAAGCTGCTCGACTTGCGGGATGCCCGTCTCCTTTTTCAATCTCGCATCGCGACCGGCGGGAATGCTATCAGGAGAAGGTGCTTCCGCGCATCAGCAGGTTGGCCAGCGTTGGCCGTCTCTACCAAAGGGACACCAACGGATCAGATTCCCCAACCCTTCGATGCGTCGCCAACGTCCACCTCATGACGTGCACTCGCCCGTCGGCCCGTCGGGCCATGTAACAGTCGAACTCCCTTCCATTCCACGCTGGGCTTCTCATCCACCACTCACGGCTAGACTCCCGGACCAGCTAACCCCAGCGCCTAGCGCATCCATATTACGCCTCCTCGACCCTATCCATCATCCAGGGTCATCAAGACCGGATCTGCCATAGCATCAACTTGGCTCACGTTTATGAGGGAGACCCTTGATTTCCTTTTTCGCGCGTCATGGGTTCCCCAGTGACATGAGGCGGTCATCTTGGCACGCACTACGGGACACCATTACCAAACTCGACCTGGCGAACAAGGTTTAGTCTCTGGGGAGAGCAAATTCTGTCTGCAGTGCCGGTCACTCCGCATCCGTGCTTTGTAGCCGATGCACCGTGAGGCTCTCCGTTTACGTGACTTGGCTGATCTTCCTTTTCGCTCGCCATCTTCCAATCACAACTTGAATGGTCAAGCGATAGTGTCACATGGCTACTGTGCAGATGAAACCATGCGTTGCCTCGGCTTTGGCCAAACTTGTGCTGTTGAGCTCCCACCCTTGTGCTGATATATACACTATACGGTACCGCATCCCTGCAGACGTTCCTTGCGATAGCGTAATGAACGTCGTGGCCGGCATCGGACATACAAACGACTTCCATCCGAGCTACGATGAAGCGAGGAAAAAGCATTTTTGTTACGTGACTTACACCAGCAAGTCATAAGCCCCCAGGTGACCTGGACATCCTCCAATCACAGCTCTCTAATGGTTCGGTGGAGCAGTCAAACGATGACGTTGCTTAACAGAACGGTTGGTTCGTTTCAGTTGCAAGTTTTGCAGACTGGCAGGGTGAGCTCCAGGTGGGGCTTTTTGGAACGCAGCCGTGTAACGTTACCGCTTAACGGCTCTACGCCCGCCGTTCGAGTATTCCAATTGGACAAACATCGCGTTATATCCAAAGAAACCGCGTTTGGATCAGGCTGCCCCAACGAGCGCTTGGGAAAGAGATGGCCCAGGCCTCCCACCCCTTTTCTTTCGGACGAGGGTCGAACCATCGTGTTTCTCACTCGTCCTCATCTATTCACAACATTTGAATGACTGCGTTAGAGTCATCAAGGGATAGCTTTCAGGTAGACTCTGGTTTGAATGGAATGAACGCACAAGGTTCGTCCCAGGCGACTGACAGTTCCCTCGGGGACATGGCCCTCATCATGTCAATCAACATTTGGTAAGTATGTCAGTCAGACGACACAAACGCGAACGATCAGGCAGTGTCTGTCAAACAATAGAAATGACGTCATGTGTTAACGACGCTTTACGCGATTCTTGGGGACTGATTGGGTAGCCATATAACAAAGAAGGAAAATGACACACCTGATGATAAACTAAATGTGGGGAGCTTGGGGCCAGAGAGCAAAAGGTTTGATCAGGGTAGAGGCAGGATAGCTGGCTTCCTAAGAGCCATACAGATATCGAGATACCCAGGGTCGGATTGAGGTGTGATGACCCCCTGTCGTACGCAGAAATCGACCAACGCCATCGCAGAGCTCGGCTTGAACTGTCCCCGGAGCAGGCATTCCATGACCTCCTCAACCTCCATCAACCGGAACATATCGACCTCTCCGTCCTGAGCATTCGTGCGCGGTACGATAGCACCATCGTTCGGGAGACGAAGCTCATAGAGGTAGTAAACCCCCGGTAAAATCCATCCCGCAGGCGATCGATTCATGAAGTTGATCATTCCTGTAGACCGCGCGTGTGTCCTGATGAACTCAGATGGGAGCGTGGCTTCCTCTGTGCATTCGCGAAGGATGGTCTCGTCCGGCGTCTCGCCGAGTCCCATCCCACCCCCGGCGGTGCAGTCGTACCGTCCAGGCCATCTACGTTCAGGGAAAGATCAGATCACAAAACGGGGTGGTCGAACTGACCCACGTGCTTTTCGATCGCGACCGGCGAGGGATCCAGAGCATCGTTTTTCTTGTCACGGGACAGTCATAAAACGCTGCGTTTTTGTTTATATTTTTTACGGATGAAATGCATGGACAAGCTGATCGCGTAGCTCACCCGTGAGGAGACAACCAAAGTTGGCAAAGCCAAACAGCGGGAGTGCAGCGCGCTCGATGCCGAACGCGACACGCGACGCGGAATCACGACGTTCCTGTCGAGGCATGTACACCGGGTACATCTCGTTGTTCCAACCTGATCCACTCGTCTGAGTTCATCGGAGCCAACGAAAAAAGGTAGACACCTCATGCATTTTAAGATATCCGGAAACAGCCCCTCGGTTTTCCACCTCTCCACGACCGGACGGAGAGCACCCGTCCGGGCCTCAGCGTCAGCGATACGGTCCGCGAAGCTGATCGCCCAGAGGGAACCGTCTGGTCTGCAAAGTACATTCCAGATCGACGCTCTTCCGCCTTCTTGGTGGTCTTTTATGATTTCTTGCGTGACCTGGGGCCTCAGGAAACCGATGGGGCTCGAGAGAGAGGTTGAGCGTAAGAACATGGGTAGGAGTACTTCTTCGTCGTCGGGCAGGACGAGGCCAGCGTTGCACGATGCGCGATGGACGATGGCGAGGTCGTCAAACGGGCCCGAAGGGAGAGCAAGGTTGATTGCAGAATGCACTAGCGGGAGGACGCTGCGACGGGTCGCGGTATGGGTAGTCACGCGTCGAAAGCGGAATGCAGCAGTACCGGGCAAGCTGTACGTTCCACCGTCCCCGTAGAGGAGAGGTTTGTACGCGCATATCCACGGTTGAACATGTTTTCTAACGCGAAGCATGGAGATGGTGGTCAGAAAGACAGACCGTTGACACTCTAGCAGTACTTTACAAGTGCAAATACGAGCCCGCTCGGCGATGTCACTCGCGACTAAGCTCAAAAGACGAACCAACAGACGTCTATCTACCAGTCGATGGACTCGGGGATCTCTCTCTTCCAGTCAAAGATTCCCCCGCGTTCCTTGAACGCTTCCTCGTCAAAGCCCGAGTCCGTGAGTGCGCATTGTACACCGACCTCCAACACCGACCGTCCCGGTGTCTTTCCCCCATCTCGACAATTCAAGAACCTGATCCAACGATTGAGCTTCCGTGAATGATTGCGAGAAATCAATCTGACCTCATCCGTTCGTCCAGGTTTAAGTAGGAATTCCTCATCGATTCATTGTCCTCCGCTACGATACATTTTTGAGACGCATGGCGAGCGAGGAACGCTTCGAACTGTTCTTTTGTGATGACGAGGTGACGAGCATCGCGGAGTGAGCCCGTCTCCGCGCCCGTATTTTCCGAGTCCAGTAAGAGTACTTGGAAAACCTGAATCCGATCAGATTGGTCAGTGACTCAATCAACCGGGGCATACCTTCCAACGGACTGGGGCAATTTGCTCGATTTGATCATTCATGTCTTCCTCCCAGTTGTTTCTACAAATGGAGGGTCAGGATAGGGTCGATTGTGACAGAGAAACAAACATGGTGACAACAGTATTGATCTTGACTTTGATGCCTCGTTCGCTGGCCCACTGAGCGACCTTGAGCACCTTGTCGATGTGGGTCGTGGCCGTCCCATGTTCGGCACGACCCTGTTTGAGGTTGGTCTCCAAGTTGAATGAATCGCATGAAATGGCCATGACGTCAAGGTATCGACCAAATGTGTCTAACCATTTTTCCGACACCTTGGAGCCGTTGGTCACGACAGAACACGATTCAATATGGAGTTCTTCTTTGCAGAATTTGAAGACGTCCCCGATGTACCGGGGCTGGAGAAAGGGTTCACCACCGCTGATGTTGAGTTTCTTCATCCCCGCGTCGGCAAGCATGCGAAGTGCACGCTTGGCATCCTCAAAATGAAGAATGAACTCGCTTGTGTTAGTATGAAAGCAGAAATGACATTCATAGTTGCAACGTCTGTTTGGAAACCAGTTCACGGAGACTGGTACGTTTGCGGGTGTCGTGCTGAAGAAAGGGATTGACACGTCGATCCAAGGTAACTTCATGCTGAAGATGAGTGGGTGTTGTCAGTAAGGGGAGGGACGAGCGGACGTCATTTATTTAGGAGGTTTGACAGGGCACCCGGATAGGAGCTCCGATGATCGATTGTTTGGTGGTGCTGGCAAGCGACCGTCAAGTCATCCAACCATCGCCATGACGATACACCGATCTGCGTTCTACCTTGCTTGACTTCGAGCTACTTGTAGGAACGTGCGTTGCGTCGAATCATTGCATCGAGGTTGAGTAGCAGATTCGCACTGTTACAACGCGGTGGCGCAAGGTGCAGATCTTGGCCACGTACTCTGCGCCACTGAAAAATTATCATCGAGTCAGTTGCAATAAATGGATACTTGGCAGGTTTGATAGATACACACGTCTAGGGTTGATCGGGCTCAACTGACTGGGTAGTAAATGAGCCTATCACCCCAATGACAAGATACCCCGAACAGTCATGTAAACACGAGCTACCTAGGTTAGCTTCTCTCCTACGAAACGGCTTGGGATTTGGCCAAGTCAACAATGGAATCGCTAGTCCCCTAGAGAGCACCGAGGGTGACTTGGCCAAGTCCTCGTTCGGATGACGAGGATTTGATCATGTCATTCTCCTCTGGGGGGCTAGCGATTTGTATCAACCGCCACGTCGACACGGTAGCATGAGCACATGCGGTTTCTCGTGCGGTCGGTGGGAGGTCGCTCATCCTTGACGCTGCCCGCAAAATTCCTAGCATCATCGTGGAGTTAGCTCGGGGCCATCCGTGATCGGGATAAGAGCGAGGGAAAGCAATGAGGTGGTAGGGTGGGCCGTCGGGTTCCAAGAAAAGGCCAAGGTTGTGTTTACAAAGTGTCAACAAACGACGTGCGCATGTGCACGGCAGTGCACTAGGCACCCAGCGACACACGCTGAACTGAGGACAAGGGTTGGGTAGAAACCATCACCCAAGACGATCCACGGATCGAGTGACACGTCATTTTCCGGGTGCTGGCACACATAGCGCCAGAGAACTACATCAGGCGCTGAAAAGAATCGATGACAAAGAGTCATCCCTCCAGATGGAAAGCTTTGTAACGCACATAGACGTTCCCAGCAAGGATTAGGCAGGATTCGGCGGCATCTGTTCTTGTGGGGTGTTTCATTCGTGTCGTTTCAACCCCCCAATTTCCGTTGACGTTCCCGTGCCAATTATACCTCGGGACGAAGTCGCCACAAAGAATGAAATCATTACATCACGCACCATCCAGTTCAATTGCTAGACTTGACACGCGCCACGATATACGGCAGCCAGCGTGGAGCTTGAAACATCCACATATGATGTGCCCTGCTTAGACGGATGGTTGAAGGAGCTGACCTCGGCTTTTGCCGGACGTGCTCAGCCTTGAACCCGAAAATTCCAATGGCTCTGGGGTTTCACACCTGCGCTAATTTTGTGTGTTCATTAAACACGTCATACTTGATACTCATCGCTACCCACTTGAACTGGTTCATCTATCCTACGCGGATGGCGGCCACTGTGTGGCGACTGATGGAGGTTAACGAATGCAGTGGCTTCTGATAGATCTGATAGGTCGAGTATTTAATCTCGCATATGTGAAGATTGTTTGGGCTGACCACTCTCTGGCAGACTTGATCTTTCTGATCTTTTACATTCGACAGGAACTTCACGACTTGTCGTCGATTCAGTTCAGTGCACAAGAGAGGATATATATCTTCATTCATAAGATGCACCTCGATCAACATGTGCATGTGGGCCTTATCTCCTGATGATGCTTCAGCGCCATGGGGTACACTTCCTTTTTCATCCCACTCAGGTGGCCTCGACTAACCCGATTCGAGTGGTGGGAGATCACCATCTCGTAAGGTGTCCAGCCCAACTGACTCGGACGCCATGTAGATGCCGGTATTGTGCTGATGAAAGGGACACTCTAAGAACGCTTTCCCGACTGCTGATATTGCACTCCAATTGCAAATGGCATTAATCGCAAGCCTGAAACACCGGCCCCCCGCCGAAACTCGCTATGAAAGCTTGACCCCTGACGTACTCGCAACCGAACAGTCAGAAACGGCCACCCGGCCTGCTGGTGAAACGTGAACTATCAGAGACAGTGTTACGCTAGGACTGCTTGTCGCAAAAACGACCAAAGGTAGACGCATGGCTATGCACTCTCCGTGGAATTCTCATCGCTGTGTGCCCGTTCAGATAACACACAAGGTTTAATTTCCCGAGTCGTTGCTCCTGGAGCTGGTTCGCTTGACGTGAGAGACGTCGAAGGAGATACGCAAGTTTAGCAAGATGGAAATGATCGATGGCAAATATGGCGCAACGAAAGACATAATAGCGACTCACGGGCAGTCCTGAACGGCTGGTCGAAGAAGAGGAAATATCAACGGCAAAATCGGCTCGATAACACAGAACAGCCTAGCTGAGCCTCCTGAACGGCCTGAACATCCAACAGGCCCCCGCAATGACAGCGAGCGCCGTGTTCATGGGGTGTGAAATAATAATTCGAGTAACGTATCTGCCAGCAATGAGATGGATGCTTTACGAAGGTCAGAATGCGAAGAAGGCACCAAAGTCATGAACAAGAAGTGAGATACCACGTCAGAATATGCGAATGCTTGGGGGGAGGGGGCTAAAATGAAAGCTCATTGGGACGAGCAAGAGTCTGGGAAAAGCGCTGACGACGACCGGGAAGGCCATAATCATGGCACGAACAGTACAAATGGTGACAGCGAGCAGCGGCGTCGATCCACGACACATCGCATCGAAACCGTTGGCTGAACAAGATGCAACTAGAGAACGACAGGATCATGAGTCTCACAAGCCAGAAAACAATCAGAAGAACAAACGAGCCGAGAAACATTGGGGGGCGGGGGCGAAGTCAAGCACAGGCACTACTGCGAGCCACCGGCCTTACTTCCACTTATGGATAAATAGAGCATCAGAAAAAAGGGACATATCTTTTATTTTACCTTCTGTCCGAGGGTGCATATTAGAGTATATTGCATCAGATCATGATCGTGTGCTTGTACAGTCACATGCTCGCTAACCGGAAGTAATAATATGATTATCGATTAAATATTGAGGTTTTATTTATTTCCGTGATCAAGACGAGTCTGTTCAAAAGGCGATCTGTTCAGGATGGCGTGATAGCAACACCCATCTGCCTCAATCAATAATGTTATTACCGAGGACCACCAGAGTCGTGAGTCCTACCAAAGTGAGCAGTTCGTCTCTTTGTGCACCCCGTCGTGGTGGTACGTGGGCAAAGCCACAGTGGCGAGTTGCTTTTGCTAGGTCAAAGCGGTCTGTGGATCACAACAATGGGAGCGGGTGTGGACGTCAGCCACCTTTGTGGGTATTTAAAGTTCGACCAACACCCGGACCCCCTCGCATCTTGTCTCTTCCCTTCCCTCCTGGTTGCTCACGGCGAGCCCCCTCTACCGCTTTCTGTTTATCTTATTCACTGTCATTACCTGAATGCCACAACCCGGTATCGACGCTCAACCTCCAGGCGAGTCGGCGCGCAAGATACCCGAATGGATGAATCATTGCGACGACCGCCGCCTGTATTTGTGGCTTCGTTGCTCCTGCCTTTAAGACCCCCATCCACACACTCAATGGCACGCGAGATGCCCGAACGGACCGATGGATGTGGCCGCAGCGAACTTCGTTTATCATCATTCTCGTCGCGCGGTCGACTTGTATTATTCGCTGAACTCGATCACACTCGTCCTCTGGGCGAGATGGCACGCGAGATGCCCGAATAGACGTGGCCACGACGGACCCTATTTGTTCTCTTGACATCCTCACCGTTTGTTGGCCCCGTCACTGCGCAGTAGGAGCTCGATCACGCTCATCCCCTGGACAAGATGGCACGCGAGATGCCCGAATGAATTGATCGTTATGGCCGCCGCAACCTCCGATTGTTTATTTCCCTGGGACCTGCCGTTCTCGACGAATAACCGCGAAGACTCGATCCAATACTTGATGGCCATTTCGTTCCGGACCGAGCCTAGGTGGACGAACGAGACTAGTAGCTGCGAGCCGCTACTTCCCGACGGTCGACATGTGTGATCACCGTTACTGTCCATATCGGCAGCCACACCAATGAGTGTGATCAAGATACCGAAGACATGGCCGCGTAACTTCGAGTCCGCGTTAATGTTCGACGCCAGTCCCCATTGAACCGCTTCTCAAGACGATACAAAGCACCAAATTGATAAACACAAGCCACTTACTCAGTGATTTTTTCAGGAAACTCGGAAAATGGACCTCGGCACTGTCCTCTCGTGGCGCGAGCTGCGCCACAATTCAGTCAGGATCAGGTAGATCGTGACACACAGGCGTCGGATCAGATGGATGATGGTTTGTTTCGTCTGCATCCTACCTCATTCCATGCTGATATCCTGCCGTAGAGAGATTCCCGTCCCAAGTGGCTCCGAACGAGAGGCTCAGTCTAATAAATGAAGAAGACAAGAAGGCGACAGGCAAGCTTGGAGAGTGGTGAAAGCTAGAAAGGTGGTCGAGTAGGAGAAAGAGAGGACCGGACTGGAAATAAGGTGCGTCCAGCTGTAGGGCATGCCTTTGATTCCAAAGGTGTCACCTGCTGTTGGACCTGCCTTGTTTTCAGTTGGCCTCTTTGAGCTAGCCACCAGCGAGTTTCCTTTCCTTTAGATCGGCTCTGATACTATTGTACTTACAATTCATAACCTCTTGTTCCTGAAGTTGAGAATACTTTAGGTGAGGTGAATAACGCGCGTATTTCCTAGTGATATCAAACAATATGCGGGAGAGTAATGGGACGGTGGTGAGAAGTTGGGGCGTCAGAGAAGATGTCCGAAGCAAACCTGATTGCCGTGCTCTTCAGGTGCCTCTCTCCGGATGTATGTACGATACACGCATGGGCATGCAGAGGGATAGTATAGGGATTCTCAGCCTACGAAAATTTTCGTCACGCCTTTCCTAGGCCGTTTAGGCAAGCTACTGGTCATACCAGTGGTCAGTGGGAGGATGAGCGCAGACTCGACCGTGTGGGATGAGTGAGTGAAGTGAAGGTGTCGTCTATGGGCTGAGTTTCAAACAGTCGTTGGCTCATAACCAGTTTCATGCCGCTCACTATCTGACTACGAATCCACAGCCATGTCAGAATCTCTCTACGCGTCGTTCGCGGAAGTCCTGACTCTGTGTCAGGGCACAAAAGAAGACCTACCAGCTCTCCTCGATCCTGTTTGTGGGTTTGCACCCAGACTACGACAACTATGTCGTGATCAGTGAGTCCGCCTTACCCACTTCGCAACACACGTTATCAACTGTTTTTCAACCAGAGTCGAGGAACTTCAGAGCGTCGCCACCTCGGATGTATCTCGGGTTGAACTAGAGGCGCTTCGCATGGAGGCCAATACCTGGGGCCTACTGCAAGCACTCATGCCGTGCGTGAACCCGTCTTTTCCACTCTTCTGGTCACGAACTCCTGCTCAGCGCGCGTAAAACGGAGCCAGAGCACCGTCTCAATCCACGCACTCTCCTCATGCAGAATCCATTCACACCAACGCTGACTCTCGCTCAAGCGATCATGTGCGCGTCGCCTTTACTCACAGAACTCGTCGTCGTGCGTGAATGGCTTCATGAGACCGCGCCACCACCGCAACATCCCGAAGCCACTACCGGGTACTGGAAGTTCACAAGACACAATGTGATGCAGGCGTTGCGTACTGGACAGGGCGCAAAGGAGGGACTCGTCACAGAGTTCGATCCGGACGCTGTGAATAGAGGGGATGGAAAATCGTTGGCCGCGGATGACGCGGTGAGTGAATAGTGTGCGTCTGCTGTGGTGCCCATGATCTCACTTTCTTTCACCAAGGCCTTTGAAAAAACGTTGACTCAATCGCTGTATTCGTTTGTGCGTGCTGGAAGGTTGGATGAAGCAGTGCAATTGTGTCGAAAAGCTCATCAACCGTGGCGCGCTGCGAGTATCCGTGGGTCGTTATTGTTCCAGTGGCGAGCAATTGGTGGGTGACAAGGAGCTCGGTTGGCGCGTTTGTGTACTCATTTTCTATGAAGCAAACGAATCACGCGAAGAGGGTTTCGAGGATCAAGACGATACAGAAGGCTGGCAAGGCAATAGACGTCGGCGACTATGGAAATCTACCTGTGTAAAAGCTGCTTTAAACGTAAGGACCTTATCCTCGCCTCTATTCAGCTTGTCTTAAGTTGCAATAGCCCAACTTACCCGATCCCGAGCGGGTATTATATGCGGCACTCGCGCCAACTCCTCAGACGTTCAACGTCCTTAAGTCGGCATGTCGGACCTGGGAAGATCACTTATGGGCACAAATAAGCATATTATGCGAAGAGAAGCAAACTGCGGAAATGGTCAAGCTGGGAAGAGGCTATTGAGAAGATGGATTGG
>JBBPKT010000181.1:0-32045 GCA_038089395.1 Pulveroboletus frians
GAACGTATGTGAGTATTGCATGCGCGGTAAACAGAAAGACCGCTCGCACGTGCGAGATTCTCCTGGAACAAGCATCAAATCCACTGCCAGCATGACTGGCTGCACATCGAACGTAGGAAGTGGTACATCAGGGTCAATGTCTTCTTCCACCCCTCCATTGACCAAGCCAAGGCCAAGACCATTCTGCTGCTCATTTGACAGTGCTCCAGACGAAACCGACGACACGGAAGGCGTGCGAGAGCGTGCTGGCGTCCATGATTGGGAGGAGGGCAAGGGACTGGAAGGCGCGGAATAGGTAGATGGTGAGAGAAGGGAGAAGAAGCTGTTCGTAAGCGACGCTGAACGATTATGCGAACGTCGGCGTTCTTGTATGCGTCGATGCGACGTGATGTCCATACTCCCACCACCCACCACTGTGCGTCTCAACAATTTGAGCCGGAGTGCGCCCAGTGTCTGTGCTTGCTCCGAGGCCATAGCTACACCGGGGAGGGGGGTAATGGAAACAGCGCCGACGAGCTGCGCATAAGAATAGAGGATTAATTCAGAACTTGAGCCGAGGAGCACCCCATTTCGAAGCGACGCCGCCGATTTGGATTGGGCGTTGGCAGGCGGAGGTCCATGCCCTAGGCCGTGTTGGAACGATGGTCGACGGGACAAAGGAGGATACGCTTGGGCAGTGGCCTTGAGCGAACGGTGGTCGAGTGGCTCGCTCAGAGACGGGGACCTCGAGGGAGGCGATCCTGGGTAGGGACTGGATGGGGTTTCGGCTATCGGATCAAGGGCGAGGGAAAAGGTAGACGTGGATGAGCTGGACAGGCCAGACAACGGGGGACGCGGATGCTGTTGTGCCTCATTCAAATGAAGATGAACATCCGCAACAGACTGTTTACGTGCATGGGGATGGTGCGGAGGAAGCTGAAAGTCGGTGCTGCGAGTCAAGGGCGATATGCTAGTCGGGAGCCCTTGGTGTTGTGTGAGCCAGCTGCGTAGATACACCTGCACGAACGTACCTGCAACCGAAAACTCGTTATAAGCGCGAACGTACTGCGAAGGGCTCTGCCCTGCGCTACTCTTTCCCGTGGGGAACACGTCGCCAGCGGGAATGTCGACGGACAGGGACCTCGACTTTTCGAGGAGAGACTGTCGTTTCTGCTCCAAAACAGTCGACATAGCGACCTTCCCGGGTACTTGGCCGATAAGTTTCTTCCGTGCAGGAATGTCGCGAGCATTGCTGACAGAGGCAGAAACGGGCGTGAGCGCGGTCGAACGGAAAATACCAGGGGAAGTAGGGGGTCTTGCAAGGGGTGCTGAACTGACGGAATGGACGCCTCGCTTATGCGAACTCTTTGGCTTTGGGGATTCGGGGCTCCGAGTGTTGGTGAAGGTGATCGTGACGGAGAACGTTTCGCCTGCAAAGTAAGAGGCTTGCGAAGGGGCGACGTGGACGCGAATGGCGGGCTCGACGTCGGTCGTTGGGAGGTCGTCGTCAGTAAACATAACTGTCCCAAAGGACACCGTGCGTAGCTAGAGTGGACGCGCTAACCAATGATGGCAACGTCACGACATTGTTTGCCGACGTCTTTGGATCCAAACAGTCATCATGGCCAACGTCGCCGCACGCCTCGAACCGTTCATCCTCATCTCAAAATCAGCCAAAGGCGCTGCCGCCGCAAAGCTCGTCCAGGATGTCACCTCTGCCCCGGGTGTCTTCACCTTTGCCGAGCTCCTCGAACTTCCAAACATCCAAGAAGCACGTTCCGTCGTTGCTTCCCATCTCTAGCAGTACTTACATTGCCTGAGGTCAGCTTGCCACCAACGAGCAGTATGCTCCATTCCTTTCTCTCCTGCAGCTCTTTTCGTACCGCACATACAATGACTATCTAGGTCAGTGGCGTGGTATTGCACGCGTTTGATCAGTGCTGATCGTTTTGGTTGCAGAGCATAAGGATTCCCTTCCACCTCTCAATTCGACGCAGATCACAAAACTAAAGTACCTCACGATAGTCACACTTGCGACAGAACGTCATGTGCGATCATTACTTCGATGCTCCCGTGTCCTCTAAGCTCGCAGCGCAGATCCTACCTTATTCTTTGTTACTTCAAAAACTCCAGGTCGCAAGTATCAGAGAACTCGAGGACCTCATCATCGATGCTATCTACCTTGACATCCTTCGCGGAAAGCTCGACCAGAAGGAGCAGCAGCTCGAGGTCGAGTATACCATGGGAAGGGATCTTGAACCAGGAAAGCTTGAGAGACTATTGGAAGCGTTGCAGAGCTGGTTCGTTCTGTCTTGCTTTATAACGCAGTCTTTCACTTGTGGCTTAGGGCAACCACAACAGCGATTGTGCTATCAGAGCTCGACCAGAAACTCGTGGAAGCCGCAACTTATAACGCGACGGTGCAGGCGGAGAGCGAAAACCATGAAAGGATGTACCAGACGAGGTTGAAAGACGCCCAGGAACGTCAGAAGGATAGCAAGGGCGGAAGACGAGTGCCGCTCCCCCAGGGTAATGATAGTATGGATGTCGATGAACCTCCGTCTGATGGGCTGAAGCTGAGGAATCGCAAGTATGTCTCCTCTCATTTCGTTTGCGTTGTCTTATTGTTAGCAGACTGGTGGCGGATGTCGCCGTGAAACAGTCCCAACGCAAGCGTAACAGAATTTGATGCCGGTTTACTGTACTTGTCATCGCCGAGAACCTGTATCGATAGTTGCAACATTTTATTCACTTATATGTAGTCCACAGCCCCCAAATCTAGGCGAATGTCGGAGTCACGCGTATCACGTGAGCACTAATTGGCGCGACGTGTGTGGCAGTGTCAGCTCCTCCTGACTACCCAATCAACCAACCATGCCTGCAGAACGAGCCGGCGTACGTCCTCCCCTTGAACGGTTCATCTGCACTCCAAACTGATGCACTGTGCTCAAGTACACGGTCACCATGTTCCTCGTCGATGTCTCACCTTCCATGGGAGCCTCCAGAACAGTGGAAGTTCCCGATGGTTCGAAGGGAGAGACGAGGAGCATTGAGATGACAAAGTTGGAGTGGTCACTTCAGTTCGTCAAAATGAAGATTCAGGAGATGGCAGGCCCCTTCTCTCCCTCTTAATGCCCTTCGTACTCACGCGACGCCCCCCGTACCAGATTTTTAATGGGCGAAAGACGGACCAGTGTGGCATCATAACTTTTGGCTCTGACGGTGCGCGTTCCCTTCATCATGTCCTGCCTGTGGAAACATGCGTGCAGCCGTCTGTCACGTGTCTCTGCCGAAAGAAAACGATATTGATGTCCGAACAGATACCAACAACGTCGTCAACGAGAGGAATGGGGGCTATGAGCACGTCTCAGAGTACATTCCAATCGGAAAACCGAATGCAGGCACGCTTGCAGAATTGGACGAGCTTCAAGCGTCAGAGACTCCAGGGGACCGTAAGCTCGTATTTATTATCTTATCCTCACGCATTCATCCACTCGACGTAGCCATCGACGCCTTAATCGTCGCTATTGAGACACAGGACATTTATTTGGAGAAGAAGCGCACTTGGACGCGTAAAATAGTCTTGGTCACCGACGGCGAGTCCCCGATGGAGGTCGAAGAATGGGAAGCAATAGTGAAGAAGATGTCAAATTTGAACGTGTCGCTGACTATCGTGTGAGTGAAAAAATTGTTCGGCACCCGCGTTTGTTGTCATTGGTTGTGGACCGTTTCCGACATTCTTGCTTGACACCTTCCTGATCTGTTCAGCTTGTGGACCAAGCAGACGCTAATATACTCCATAGGGGTGTCGACTTCGATGACGAAGAAATCGCATATCAAGAGGAAGACAAATCTTCCGTAAAGGTGAGCAAAACTGTCTAACTAAGCTTCATATCGACTATGTCTTCGTAGCGCGTGAACGAAGGTTTCTACGCACGCCTTGTGTCAGCCTTGCCAGAAGGCTTTGGGCTTCTCGGGTCCCTCGAGTATGCACTCCTCACGCTTACCTACCCTCAAATCAAGGAAGTCAAGTCTGCACTCGTCTCGACAACACTCCGTCTAGGAGATGTCGAGGTCCGTGAGGACGAGGCTATTGAACTCAACGTGCGCATCGCCAAGTGCACTAGTTTGACCAGAGCAGCACCCTGGAAAAAGTTTTTCAAGAAAGACAATGGGGCGGAGGATATTGAGGATATTGAAGATGAAGAGAAGGTCATTTATAAGGAAGCCAAGAGACGTACCGAGTACGTTATTGATAGGTCCACTGAAGAGGAAGAGGAAGGGAAAGAACCAGCCACACGGGATATATCCATGGATGTTGACAAAGACAGGAGCGTTGCAGAAGAGGAGGCACGCATCGAAAAGGTCGAAAAGGAGCAGCTGGTTAAAGGGTTCAAGTATGGGTCAACCTATGTCCCTTGTCCCGACGGGCAATTTGAGCGGCTAAACACTAAGAAGGGCATCGAAATATGCGGATTTTTCCACGGAAAGAATGTACGTCTCCTTCAATTTCCGTCTCTGCTTCGACCGACGCATTAATTTGGTTTTCCAGTTGAACCGTTCGTATCCCATGGGCGAGGTTTCATACCTCTACGCTTGCCCAAACTCTATTCCTGATCAGCTTGCGTTTTCATCTATTGTGCAAGCCATGTACGAAAAAGGTGTCTTGGCAATAGCCAGGATGGTCAGCCGCGATGGTATGGACCCAAAGATGGGTGCTCTGTCTCCCATAGTTTGGCCGAACGTGGATGTACTATTATGGGTGCAGGTATGTTCTTCCCCTTCCGGAATCAGAAATAACAGATGACTGTTGTAAAGATGCCGTTTGCAGACGACGCCAGACACTATACCTTTCCCTCGCTCTCTACCCTTATCTCAAAGTCGGGTGAAAAAATCACGAAACATCCCTATCTCCCAACAGAGGAGCAGCTCGAAACCATGGATACCTTTGTGGATGCCATGGACCTCATGGAGGCAGGTGACCCAGATGAAAAAGGGTAAGTCCATTCGATTTTCACTATCCTTGGGGGAATTCAGACAGGTTTTCCTAGATCTCCTCAACCTTGGTTTGACCCACGCCTCTCATTCAATCCAACCATTCACCGCACGAAGCAAGCTCAGTTCCACTCTGCGGTGGTATCGGACCTTACGACCCGCCCCCTTCCACCACCCCATCCTGAGCTTATCAAATACATGGATCCTCCGAAGCGCGTACTCAAGACCGCAAAACATGTCCTGGAGGAGTGCAAGGCTGCCTTCAAGGTCAAGCAAGGCACGTATTCTCCTGGTTTCCCTTTTACGGTGACGTCGTGTTTCGTTAACAACATAGCAATTTATTCAGTTCCGAAGAAAGTTCCCAGAGCGCGCAAGGACGGCCATGTGCATGCACAAGACGAAGACGAAGACACGATTCTTCTCGACCAAAAGGGTCCCGCTCGAAAGCAGCCTGTCGCTACACATTCTTCTACGTCGCAGGCCGTCCATGTTTCTCCGACTCGCGCCGGAAAGAAGAAAATGACGATGGATGACTCTGAGACGGAATCGGAGTCGGATGGAGAACTCTTGTTAGAGTCGAAACCAAAACCAAGTCCGCCTGGGTTGCCTACTCCAACGGCTTCCCCGGAGCCGGAACTGGATCCACAGCGAGCACCGGGGAGGATCATTGGGAATGCATATCCACTCAGAGATTTCCGTCAGAACCTCAAGCAGGGTGACGTGGTAACGAAGGCGGTAGAGGATCTCGGAGTCGTGGTGAGAGAGATTGTCGGGCGGCCGTTTGCAAGTCGACGGAAAGATGAAATGGTTGCATGTTTGAAGGAGTTGCGCGAGGCGTGTTTGAGGGTGAGTGCAAGTCTTGGATTGGATTCACGGAATTGATCCTGTGAAACGCAGGAGGACAAGGTCAATGCATGGAACGAGTGAGTTGAGATCTGACCAGCCTTTTTTTTTTGACTCACCGGTCATGCAGGATCTTGAAGGGATTGAAGAATGATTGTGCGAGTGAGAATGGGAACAAGGACTTTTGGGCAGAATTGCAGAAGCTGGGGCGTCCGATAAGTCTGATCGACTCGACGGAGGCAAAGCGTGGCGGAAGGATGTCAAATGTGTCAGAGTCTGCTGCTGATGAAGTAAGCACCTTTCCCCTAATTCTTCAATTTTGCTGACCGTTGGGGTAGTTTATGCAGGTTGTCACTATCTAGTATGTCTCTAACCAGTAAGACATTAATGCCAATGTCATCATTGGAATGCCCCTATGTATTATAAAAGGAAGTCCAAGACGCAGTCGCAACTCCACTCCCAGCACCCAACTTTAACGCCCACCCCACAACGCGCTATGCCACTCCTTGACCCTCTGAGTGCAGTATCGACTGCCATCAAAAAGGCGGGCATCATCCCTGACGTGATCTCTGACAAAACATCTTTCATCCCCGAAGCATTGCTTGTCGTGAAGTGGCCCACCGGAAAAGAATCCATGTTGGGAAATACGCTGACAACAATCGATACGGCCGATGAACCCTCGGTGTCGTTCACACCTATGCAGTCATTCGCAGCAGCGACCGACGTGGGATATACGCTCATCATGACTGATCCGGATGCACCTTCCAGGAGCGACCCCAAGATGGGCGAGTGGCGACATTGGCTTGTGAGTTACATCAGAGGAACGCATCCTAGAGACACGAACTGATGAGGACATGTGTCGTACATAGGTGACGGGTCTCAAGGCACCTGCCTTGAGTGCGCTTGACACAGGAGACCTGGGTGCGCGTGTGACAAGGCCAGCGACAACACCTTATCACCCACCCGCCCCACCCCGAGGCACGGGACCTCACCGCTATGGTAAGTCCACGTCGACACGTCAACATAACGACCCTTGCTGACTGTTTCACCCGACGGGACCAGTATTTTTACTCTATCAAGAACCAGACGTGGACTTTTCGATCCCAGCACAGGCGCACGAAAACAAGAGCGGGCTCAGGGATCGCGCAAAGTGGAATGCAAAAAGTTTTGCAGAGTCCTATGGACTCAAGCTGGTGGGTGTGAATTATATGATTGTGAAAGGCGACGAGTAGGGATGGGTATGGCCGCGAGTAAGCGCACATGTTGTTTTGTCAGACCGTCTGTCTTCACCTTTTGTGTACTGTCATGCATCCGTCGGGGGAAGAGAGGGAGCAATAAGGACCGCCCCTAGGTGGAGTGATTGATGAATGGATGCCTCTTACAATCACTCGGATTACCAAACATCCAAATCCGACCTGAAAAAAACACCGACTGAGGATGATTGATGATCCAAAAATCTGAGCATATCCTGCCTGGTTTCCGAGGTACAGCAACCCGATCCTTGTGTATACCGGCACTGAACATGAACCTGCAGCATATGTCGATTCAAGGTGCACCTCGGCTCATCCATCTTAGTGCTTCGTCACGTGATACGTAGTATCCACTGAACTGGATCATTTGGCCTGCATCGTACATCCATCTTTACTTGTCGACTTCGAAATAGATACACCAGAACATACCTGTGAGGAAGTCCTGCTTTACCAGAGCCGTGGCGAATCACTTCCACTCATTCGGATAGTTGATCTCTCCCATTTCACTTACCAGGCGCCCACATCATCAACCCCTTCGCTCTCCCGATGGCCACTTCTCACAAATCAGCCAGCTTATCAACGTATGCTGTGTGAGTCTCTACCCTTGCGCTCGACTGTCTGAAATGAGCATGCAACCTGGGACAGCCAGCTTGAAACACTCCGTAAGATCGAGCATCTCGGGGGATATACTGGATATGACGTGAATCCAGACGCATTCAGTGATCTTGCTCCAGTGAGTTCTAATAAACGCAACCGCTGATCGGTGCTCGGGTGTACGACGGATCTCCAGGTCCTCGACCCGTTCGATCCCAAGTAATTTTATGACGTCTCTTCCTTGTATCATTCTTGACCACCGTATTTTCTTAGTGTATGGGCTAGAGCAATCAACGAACTGGCAAGAAGCCCAGCGGAGCCATCTGCACAAGCATTGAAAACCAAGCTACAGGCCGAGCTCGATTTACAGCACTCCGTATGTTGGCACCATGGAAATGCATCGCCTTTGTTGACCCTGTGTAATCACAGGACCCGACGATGGCACAGAAACAGCGGTAAGATACGCACAATGATTTTCTGGTCTCCATCCAATGTGGGCTTTTATTCAAGTATATCTAATATCATCAAGGGAATAGAGTCCCTTGGCGGATCTGTTGGTTTTCAGCAGTTCATGGTGAACTCTCGGGCTATGCCGTCCCAGTCTAACGGCCTCCAAGCTGCCATCTCGTTTGAGCGCCAAGCCGCTACCGACGAGTGGCCTCACTGCCACGCCACAGGTTTTGTCCAGAGCACTCTGGTCATCACATACCTCGATATTTTTGCCGACCGGTACTCTGGGTCGGGCCACGCGTGGGGACCTGCCCTCGGTGTTGGCAATTTGCAGGGTGTCCTGTTTTATTCAAGCTTCGATGCTGACAGCTTCAACTTTGAAAACATGTCTGTTGGTGCCGAGGCATCGATGAGATTGAACGGCGTCGTTACTTCCTTCTTTGTGGGGGCGTTAATCGGGGTCAGTAAAGGCTTTACATTTGAAGGCAGCTGGAGTTGGTGAGCGGGTGACACCGAGCGAGATCATGAACTCTTACAATGCATCCTCTACTGTCAAGGGTACAATAAATGACGAGTCTTTGTTGGCATTTTCAAGTGACTTGCGACGGAGCGGCCCATTCGCCGTTTCCTCGTCCTTCGTCCTCGATCACGATCAAATATGTTCAAGTCACGTGAGAAACATACTCTTTACTTTTTACCCTTTACGCCAAAAACGCCGCGATGGCGCGCAAAACGCGAAAAACTCAAGATGCATCCAGCGATGACGATGCTCCTGAAGTCGTTTCCCACTCGGCTTCCAAAGCTGACGCGAAACGCAGTCAGAAAGCCCTACACAACTTTGAGGCGGAGGAAAGAGCGCGCAGAAAGGCACGTAATCGGACAAGGGATCAAAAGCTGAAAGAGAGAGCGCGTGTGACCAGGGGCAGAAAGATGGACGAGAAACTGAAAGGTGTTAGGTTCATGGATCAGGAGTTGGATGGAGAAGATGACGGAGGCAGTGATGAGGATGGCGACAGCGATGTGGAAGCAAGAATGTTGAGAGCTATGAGGGATGCGGCAGATGAAGTGGCGAGTCGCGAAGAAGAAGAGGCCGACGAGAGTGACGAATTCAATGGATTCGAGCAGGATGACATGGCATCGGGTTTGGGCTCTTCCCTTGCACAAAAGGACGTTGACACTGATATCTTATTTTGGGAAACTGACTCATAGACAGAGAGGATTCAACAGATGATGAAGAAATGGATGAAGATGATGAAGACGAGGAGGCTCTGCAAGGGGCTGTCCACAAATCTAGCACGAAAACCGGCTATCTTGCGGACGAGCTATTCGTAGCCGCTTTTGCATCCCAAAATTCGATACCAGCCCCCAAGAGAACTACGGATTCGACTGAGCAGCAAATGGTTAGGAAACGACGGCGAAAATCCACTCCGCATCCAAAGGACTTAGTGATTGGGTATGTCATGTCTTCTCGGACTCGCTTCGTGAGGCACTCATTCCAGATTCAGTGGTCATATCATCCGCACGTTACCCCGACTTTCGGATCCACGGTCACAAGCTACGGCACGAAGTGTACCGTCTGCACGTGCTCGCAGATTTATGGACCAAAGTCTGGCTATGAAAGGTAAGAAAGCGTTCCTCAAGAAAAAAGGATGGGAAAGACGGCCGGGTAAATTAACCATTACATTCTACTTGCCCGCTTGCTGATGCAATATCTTCTAGTGAATATTGGAGCCATGAAATACCAAGGGGCACCACATGGATTTACTCGAACCACGCGATAAAGAGATCAACTGCTATTCCTCCGTGTATCACTCAGCCTCGCAATGCCGAGAGGATTACTTTGAATCAGGCCACATAAATGTAGTTTCATGGTGGCACCCCGCTCTCAGGCTGATTTCCGGCTCTTTGGAGTTGCTTTTCCATAGTGGTACCTCTGCCGTCCAATACCGGCGAACCATGCGAGCCTGGCGGATATGTCGAGCCATGGACGCTTTCGAGCGGCAGAATACTCACCTCATACTGAGAAAAAAGGCAGCCAAGATGATATTTCCATAAGTCAACGAGTTCCACGACCCAAAAGAGTACCTCAGGTCTTCTGGGAGGCCGACCCACGAAATTATGATGCTGTATCTCCATTAAAAGGCTTGTGATGTGGAATACCGCTATCAACTTACTGTGTGGTCTGGTAGCATCGTGTTCAGCCCGAAGGTGAGCCCAGCACGGAATATGCGGTACTCACATCTCCCAAGGCTAGTGCCATCAAGCATGCGCCAAGGATGCGTTCCTGGGCCTCAGGGCTATTGGCCAGCGTGTCCCTGATCGCTCGGAACACGAGTGAGGATATTAATCCCAGTAACATGTAGCCTGTGGGGAACCGGACAGTAAGTATATTCACTTGGGTTGCGAACGATAGCCATACAGTTGAAGAGCTGCCACATTGCTACCATCGTTCTTGCGTCTAGCACTCCAGAAGAGGTGCCCCCTGGGACGAGCTGGGCATGAAACCATTCTGCCCCCCCGGAAAATCCTAAGAAGGCAGCGGAGATTATTGACACTTTTGTGACATATTAGCTATGAGGATATTTGTGGACTGAAAAAACTGACGAGGCTCGAGGTAGAGAAACAGGGCCTGATAGACACCTGGGAGCGCTGCGAAGTCACGAGGCATGATGGCAATATCATAGCTGGAAGCTGCCTGTACGGTCTTATGTAGTCCGGTGACCCGTTATCAACGCCATAAGCTTGACTACTCGGATGCACACTGGGTGTGCTAGTGGTCAAACTTTCTCTGCCCGAGAGCCTGGGCCCGAGCTACGGATACACTGAAATCGTTCTCGAGATTATGGTCATGCCATCCGGCTAATTATCCTCAATTCGCTACCGACCTAACTCCATTCAAGTGTCTCATATGGAGTGGCGACGCGTGATATCCCAAGTATCCCTTATCTTGACGGTCTCGACGGCGATAGAGGGCATGAAACAGATGACAGGTAAACCTGCGCAACGGCTGCTCTCCAGAAGCAGGTACTGTACTTGGAGGTACGGTGAAAACATGCGCACGTCATATAATACTATGTACCATGATTCGAGGGTACGAGGTACCCGTGATGGGGCTCCGCATGACGCCTTATCACCACCGCCCCCACTTCGGGGAAGTGGACCTCAATACTATGGTAACACCATGCCGTTCAGCTCTTCTACTCCGCTATGAACTCTTCTAATGATTCCAAAAGTTCATGCCCAAGTACAAGAGCGGAGGTGATCGTACAATGCGGAATATGTCTTACTGAGTAAGGTAGTGCATTCAGGAAAATAGCACCGCACTGATCTAACCTTATTCACTTGCCACGACCACGCGAATGCCCGGGGAAGTTGCACCGCTGTGCTGTATAGCATTGGACTTGACAATCTGGAAGCAAACCTAACAAACCCATGGATCCCGCACTGCTTTACCCCGGAAGGCAAGACAGTCGACTTGATGATAGTCCCAGCTCGTCGGTGTTCGACCTCCCTGTCCAGCTCACGAATCCCACTCCGCCGCAGCCACTGGCGACTCAAGAAGGACCTGTCCTTCGTCCACGAGCTACAGGTACGCCGGGATCATCTCCAAAGATCACGGTGATATCGGGAGGTTCTGGCGGAAATGCCATCTGCTCCGCATTCGACAACGCGTGTTTTGTACTTCCCGTTTCAGATGACGGGGGTTCGTCTAGCGAGATCATTCGTGTTCTTGGGGGACCATCCATAGGTGCTCTAACTTCCCTCTATCAACATCCCTCGCAGGTCACTGACTCAGTGTGCCCAAGGTGACATTCGCTCCAGACTTGTTCGTTTAATACCCCCAGCACCCCCGAGCACTCCCCTCGGTGCCGTGCGTACGCTTCTTTCATACAGGTTACCCGCGAACGTATCCGAACGTGAGGCTCGTGAAGAATGGAGAGACATCGTCGAAGGACGCAGCTCTCTCTGGTCGGGAATCCCTAACGACCGCAAAGAAGCCATTCGAGGTCCGTCTCAATTGCATTGCGTGAATGTATTCACTTTTTGGGACTTGTAGGCTTTCTCGTCTACTTTGAGAACGAAGTGCTCAAGCGCGCTCATAAAAACTTTTCCTTTCTGAATGGAAGGTGATGCTCAGGTAGTCCAGGAAAACAATTGCCCGAATGACTCTTTCTCAGCGTCGGAAATTATTTCATTTCTGGTGCTCAAACATTCTTTCGATCCTTACCATCAGCCATATTCTTGTTCGCGTCCATCACTAATAGTCAGGTGTGTCCTACCTTGGGAACGTGGCTCGACCGCCGATTGACAGGCTATACGAAGGCGAATATACTACCTGTGATAGTCACCAACCACACAGTGACTATTGCTGCAGAACTAGTGAGTTGCATGTTTGAACAGGGGCAGTACGTCCAAGAAAGCTCTTCCCAATAGGAAAACGGCACAAGGCTCATCGGACAGTGCGAGATATCCCATCCCGTGAATCCCCCATCATCATTTTGGGAAGACAGTCCGGAGATGGATGCATTTTCCCCCGTGGATGGCATGGGCAACACCATTCCCCATCGATCTAATGTCATGTACACCCAAATGGACAAAGACCGCGGTTATGAACCATTGCAAGCCAAGATTTACAGTGAGCAGATCGTTGGATGGATCTTTGGAACGACTCACAGGATCTCGAAATAGGGTTGTATTACATCAATGCTTATGGCCACGAGGTGCGTCCCACACCGAACCCCGAGTTCATCAAGGCAGTTGCGGCCTCCGAGGTCTTGGTGTATTCCTGTGGCTCTCTCTGGACTAGGTAAGCTCCGAGTTCAATAATTTGGTAGTTCTGGATGACAGTCGCAAATAGTATCATCCCCTGCTTAGCCCTTCGTGGCGTGGCGTCTGTAATTGCACGATCCAACCTTTTACGAGCTAAAATCCTGTTATGTGAGCAAGTTTCTCCTCCGGGATCTATATCGGTTTTTCCCTGATATCAGATAGTAAATGGAAAGAACGACAGGGAAACAGATGGTTACACGGCCGTTGACTATGTCAAGTAAGTGGAATTACTACTCTGATGCTATTACTCAATCTTATGCTGCCCCAGAACCATTGTGGGGGTGCTTAACTCCGATTATCAGAAGTCATCCTATGGCCTCGGGAATGCAAGTACTGATTACCCGATCTCGGCGTTCATTACCCATCTTGTCTGGCTCGAAGAGACGCATGTTGAGGTTGACGTAGTGGCATTAGAAGTGAGTTCCGACTCCATTCACTGTCGATACTCTGACGTTCATTCATCTTACAGGAATTAGGTGTCAGGCCCATCATGGTGAGGGGTGACGTCCAAGGTAATGCGGATCAAGGTCCCCGGTATGATGCAGACGTGGTCAGACGTGTGCTGGCACATATCCTGGAACAATAATGCACATTCACCCTTTTGTTTGATGTTCACCCCAAAGGCTACGTCACTGCTGCTCCTCGCGATTTCGCTTATAAGCACCGACCGAATGCTTGTCAAAACAGATGACGCTGAGCATGTGCATGTGGCGACAAGCTCATACCCTCTCTGGTCGCATCTCGTACTCATGCCGTCTCACTTCGCCGTAGACGGAAATTGGGGTACGGAATTTTTTCTCTTGTCAGCCCCACGTTCAGGGGTATCTATCCGCCCCTGTATCTCACCCGCTGAGACGACATTCCCTAATCTTGACAGCTGAACTCAGGGCTCCGGTCTTGCCTTGATTCTCCCCATCCCTATGATTTTGAACTCTATCCATGACATACTCATCTTTGAATCGCATTCCCTTATTCCTGCTTGTTCCAAGGTTGGACCAAGTTCCATGTGACATCAAACCATGACTGCAGCTTACATACCGTTACCGATTTGAGGGTGGTAAGGTTGGCTGTACTCGCTGGCTTCCGGGCCAGTTTCTCTTTCGGAACGCTTTCCTGGTCCTATCAATACGTGAATATTGAATGACCAACCCACTAATTCTTCCAAAGTGATGTAAAGTCAAGCATGACACAGGCGTCGGGTCTCGGCGAGCACGAACCGTTTGCATCATCTAGCCACGAGACCAACGAGTGATTAACTACAAAGCTGGTGCCGGATCTTCAGCTTCGTTCATATTCGGCCTTTGCTCGCGACCGCTAGGCTAGAAGCCTCGATAAGCCTTGACGGGTCCAATGATACCCTGATCAAATTGATCGCGAGGGGTGCGTTAAATGTTTCTAACGGCTGCTCTCCGGGGAAAGTAATATTGATTTACACTGTAGAACGGACCCGGAATCCTTGATGTCCACTAATAAGGCATGAGAGGTCGTTCGAAAGGGGTTATGGGCATCATAGAGAGTAAACCGGAGTGGTCGATAGCGGTGGTAGTTACTGTGTGGTGTCGTGTGGGTTTAGCCCAGTTCGAGATCGGGTTCCCGTTACAGTGCTTCACGAATTTTATTGCGAACGTCGAGTGTACCCGTCCAGGTCAAGTACGTGAAATCGCTCTCGATGGCTCACGAGAGCACCACTCACCACTTGAACGCGTCCCATCTCTGCAATCATTTAGGGTGTAGAAGGATCCAAACAGAACGGGGTGAAGAGCTTCCGACTAGAGTTTGCAAGTCAGAATCTAGAAGCCTGTCCCGGTTCCGTTCGTCTTCCATATTGATAGAGGCCAGCAGCGTGGTAGGTACACTCGCGCTCGCTGGCACCGTCTCAACTACCCCGATGCCAGAGGACAGTGACTAGACCTCGTTTCATCTCTGGTAGCGACTCTCTACCGTGGAGGCGGGATACGACTACTGCCCGGGGTTAAGTGAAACGAGGGGGAGTAAGAGATGAGATGAAACAAGGGTGCATACGACAGGTTTTTGGGGATTCGAATGGTCGAAGTGACCTGCGCTGGCCAAGTCCACTGCAGGTGGACGGCGTCGGGCGGTAGGTCCTCCCTCAGATTTGCGTTTAACGGTGGTCACGAGAAACGCCTGGAGAGCAGCTGAGAAATGTCATGAGGAGCTAATAAAAAAAAAAGACGTGCCTGGATCGTTGAGTTGACTTGCTGTGTTATCTCGGCTTGCAACGAGCGCTCTTCAGCCTGAGGGTTTTACGCTGGCCCCGTCCCACCATCGGCTCGACGTTACCAAGTGCCAGGGCGAGTATCCCCTAAAGAGCACATGCGGAGCGCACGTATGAGTCATTCACAAGCTCAATCTCTACACCCAGGTGCGTAGAGATAGCGATTCACCACCCGACGTGGCTTGGATAGCTCATGAAATCCACAGACATCATCAGTAGGAGGTTTGCATACGACGCCAAGAACGACTCGGAAGTGGCATCGACTCCCCATGATCCGTTTTCAAGCCAGCGTTGTACACCGGATCTCGAGAGCGAGAGCGATAGGGAGACCCCATCGCGTGCCACACCCGATGGGCACTCGACGTCAACGGCGTCCCACCACGCCATCTCATCCGTGAGTCTGATCGTCCCTTCGTGCAGACCCTTGCATCGTCATTCTCCCACATCATCTCCACCTGACGTGTCTTCATAATAAACAACGACTGAGTACTACTCGATACCGCCCAGGCTCAACACACCCAAGTCCAGGGCAAGCCGATCCTAGGTCTGGCAGGTCTTGACCGGAAGGCGAGTCCTCGCGTACGATTTCGGTCGCGAGTGCGGATATCAGCGGGAGTGAGTCAACGACGACAATGTCCCGACGGGCTCTCCTCGAATGCATCCTCCATCTCTGGCTCGCCCTCGTCTTCGATCTCGGCTCCGCTACGGACACATCACACGGGGAAAAATGGATGGGCGCCGTTGGGGAGCAGAGTGAACCACCAGTTACGATCCCATGCCGCACCGCAACCTCTTCCTCCTTTGAACCGGGGTGGGTATGTGAACGGCGGCAAGAGAGACGCAAGCGTCGACGCGTGTGGGAACGGGAATGAGGATGGACATACTCGGATGTGGTATGTGCGATCTTGGCAAGCGATTCTAGACGATGAACATGGTGCGAACGAGCGCACGCCTCTTGTGACGTCTGCGACTCGACACCCCTACGTCGAGCGGGACCGACGCCATGACGACGAGGAGCAGGATCGGTGGTGGAGGGAGCAGCTCATGGACGAAACGTTTGGAAAATGGCCAGGAAGGCTACTCAATGGACATGTGAGTTGCCCCACGTTTTCGAATGGCCGCCAGTTGATCATTGCCCTTTCCCACACCCAGTGGTGGTGGTGGCACCTGGAACCCATCTTATGCTGTCTATGCGACCCGGATGAGGAACAAGATTGATACATTTATGGAGGACTCTATACGACTGCTCAAAAAATGTATCACGGTATGTCACAGTATTTGTATCATATATCTATGTAGCATGCCGCGTTGCACAGCACTCTAAGTACAACTTGATTGTCGCAAGGTTGAAATACACACAGGTCAGATCAATGCTTAGGAATCATCATGGTCGGGGGAAGAGTTGTGATGGGAGGAAGTAGGCTCGCTGCAGTCTTGCGCGCATGTTGGATCAGAAGCTGATCCATGACGACGATGGCTGCCATTGTTTCAACGATGGGAACAGCACGAGGCACCACACAAGGATCATGACGCCCTCGGGCAGCCAAGGTTCCTGGAGTTCCGTCGTACTGAGCAGTGTTCTGCGCCTGCGAAATGGTGGCCGGGGATTTGAATGCGATCCTGTACCAAGCGATCCTCAAGATGAGCTAGAAAGGCCGAAAGAACAGACTTGCCTGAAGTAAATGTCTTCACCGTTGGTGATCCCACCCTGGATTCCTCCGCTCCAGTTGGTGGAAGTACCTAGTTTCCCATTCTTGAGCACAAAGGGGTCGTTGTGCTTGCTTCCGGAGACTTCGGATCCTTTAAATCCTGACCCAACCTCGAAAGCCTTAGTGGCGGGAATGGAGAGCATAGCATGGGCCAATTTGGCTTCGAATTTGTCGAAGACGGGCTCTCCCAAACCCGATGGAACGTTGCGGATAACACAGGTTACTGTACCCCCGATCGAATCTTGAGCTTCCTTGGCACGGACAATGCGCTAGCCGATCGAGAAAGAGGCAGTGAGGTAAGATTAGACAATCGGGGAAGAGATAATTGATGTGGCGAACCTTGGTCATCCGCTCAGCTGTTTCGGGGTGAGGGCAACGTGTAATATGTTTGTCGACCTCTTCGCGAGTAATGGTCGCTAGAAGCTGACGGAATTCTGGGGTGAGGGCATCATCGACGTCGTCGTCTTCGTCGGCGTCTGGGGTCGTCGATGGCCGTGCGACATTTGATGGTAAATGAATCCTGCCGACGGAGGAGACGAATGCGACTATTTCGATGCCGTAAACCAATTTCAGATACTTCTCGGCGATGGCACCAGCGGCCACACGTCCTGTTCACGCTGTGAGGGAGAGACGGACGACGGAGTGATTGATTTACCGATGGTCTCGCGGGCACTGCTTCGTCCACCCCCACTGCTAGCCTTGATGCCATATTTTTCGAGGTAGGTATAGTCTGCATGACTGGGGCGCGGGTACAGGTCCGTTTCAGAATAGTCCTTTGGGCGCTGATCCTCGTTTTTGACGAAGAGGCCGATAGGTGTTCCAAGAGTGACCCCATGCTCGGTCCCGGATTGGATTTGGACCAGGTCCTTTTCGTCTCTCTGGAGTGGAACGTGAGCCGAAGAGGAGGGGGCTATGATTGGACACTTGCAGGCGTGGTCAGATTGCTCTGGCCGGGTCTCCTTCGGCTGAGCTGAACTTGGATGTCAGCAGCAGACAGTTCAAGACCCTGGGATGGGGTCAGCTGTGGAGATCGTGGAGATGTGATGAGTCATACCGGGGGGCATCCGTCAATGATAGCACCGACGGAAGCACAGTGGCTTTCGCCGTACGTGGTGACGCGGAAGGCAGAGCCAAAGGACGACATTGAGGAGCTGTGATGGGTGGTGAAAGATAACAAGCGGCAAGCGAGAGAGGAGTGCTGGGATAGAACGGACCTTTATAACGGTCGCTTGGTCGCGTCCCGATGGGTACCCGAGCAGCGCAATGCGGTACTTCGACCGAGCTAAAGGCGATCCCGATACAGTGCTGATGACGACGCAGGCCGACGAGACCTCGAAACGACAGTGCCCTCTTGATGTCGGTCCAGTGGTCGTTCAGGACCGTCCTCGACCGATACGCTGCTCGTCGGGCGTGATCTCGTGGGAAGGTGGTGGTCAAAGGCGGTTCTTGGTTCGGTAGGCTTATTACACCCATCGCGCTAACCGCGACCTACCCACACGAGAACCTGATTCATCACACCCGCCACCATGTCCGCCAATGGCTCAGTCTCTGGCGCAGTCGCTTCTGGGTCGAGGTCGCGCCCACAGGCAAGAAAGAAGCCGAGCGACGATGCAGCATACTTTGGACCACCTACTGCGTCCAAGAGACAGGCGGTTGACAGGGCAGAAGGAGAACCGCGGGTCAAGAGAAAACGCGCAGAACCACTGAGAAAAACGGACAGGAGCATCAACACAGAGGCAGATGAAGAGAAATCAAGCGTATGTTTCTCATCACACGAGACTGCGGCGATTGCGCGTACGGTTCGTTTCAAGTCAGGCTCACCTGCATGTCCAGATCGACTTCAAGAGCTTACCCATGGCCACGCTCCATCGATATATCTCCCAATTCAACCTTATACCCCTCATAAGTCCCTCACCTCTCACACTCGCCGACCCACCCACGCCTGCGTTCCTCCTGGAACCCACGCCCCACAATTCTCGGGCCCTCAGCCCTCTCGCCATTCCTACGCCGGCGAACCGCCCACGAAGGGACCCAAGGGACCAAAGCCGGAGGCGCAGTTCGCGTCTGTTGGAAGAGAACGAGACCCGCACACCGATCATGTCTGACGTTGCAGACGTTCATACATTACTAGCGACATTGGCCGAGAGGCATTTTCAGGACTACGTGGTTAACGAGATCGATACGCTGGCATCCTTCATGGTCAAAACGAAATGCGAATAATGTAACTTGATAGACCCGCTGGTCGTTGCTCAACGTCGCCGCGTTGTGTGTTCACCTCCGTTCCATTCAATCTATTTCCTTCACACTCTGCATCGCTGAGTCCCCAGTGGATGAAAATTGCCACTTCATCTAACGCCCGTCAAAATTGGTTCATTGATTCTGAAATTTCCGCCTCGCCTGATCGCAGCCACCCGGTGTCAGCGTTTTCGCCAACCTGCCGTCCACATGCAATCTTATCAGGAGGAGAAAATGGACGCTGACTAAGCAATGTCACCAATATGCACCCTAGAAAAGGCAAGTCGCAGAGACAGTCCAATGTCGGCGGTGGAGGTACTCACTGTGACATGCGCTTGGGCTGGTGCTACCTTGTGTGGCATGTCAGACCGAGATGTGTGGTAAAATTGTCTAGTTGCTATCCAGGTTCGGCATTCATGATGCGACTCAGTCGGCGTACTTGCTCACCGAGTGCATGGCGGCATTTCACATTCATCAACGGACGCTATCCGTTCGTGTTTGGTCCTCTTGCGTATCGTCTCGTGACGTTGATGAACTCTGCATTTTTGTGGCACGAATGAACGCCACCATGGTGGCCATTATCGTCTTGCCTCTAGCCAGTGGACCGATCGCGTCATTGGAGTTGGCCTCACTGCAGACAGGCTCGGTGATCGCGGCAAGTGTGGGAGATGCAAAGTGGCAGGCCTTGCCGGGTCAGCACCGCCAGTGCGGACAAGACCGCTATCGCTGCCACGACGTCAGATCTATCCTGTTCTATCCTGTTGGTCGAGGAAGGAGATCTTCACAGAGGTTACACCCTCCCCTATTCCGCACGCCGTTATCTGATCGAATTTGATTTCGTTAGCCCTCGACCCCACCACCGCAGTGAAGGGTTTCGAGAATGAGAGATAGAAATTATTATTTTGTTCACCTGTCCTTCGCTTACTTTGCCGAACGATCCATCAGTTCGTGTTGATGGTTTCCTGTCTTCTGGCCCCTAGTGGATTACCATCGACAATCTCGCATGTGGTTCCATTTTGTTCGCCAGAAACTTTCCTTTTACGCCCATCTTCCAATATCAGGAGCCTTGACGCGATGGCTGCATCATCGAGCCTTGCTGGTGCTGGTGCTGCTGGGTACCCAACGCGGTTGCCCGTTTGCGGAGGCATATCTGAATTCGATATGGTTCTGAGTCACCAACAAGCGATGGGCCCCCTGGATTCAGAACATCGACGGCTGATCAAACCTGCTGTCATTCGGAGGTTTCCATGGGGGTGATACTTCTGTTGGTTATTACATTCAACGAATCCCCCTGAACACATCACGTACACCGTGTCGATAGTGGGTGTATGTCCCCGTCGCATTAGGTTTCATTGTTCACCATGCGGACCTCTTGATGATGCCGTATGTCCCCCTGCTTGTTGAGCGTGTTACACCGTATCCATAACGATCATTGTGTATGGTTTGGAACCCACACAGCTGGGTGATGGATCACCTTGCCGATGGCGCAATTTCAACCTGCTCGGGGAACAATGGTGGGAACAAGGCAGTAAGACACCGTGTCTTCCCACCATGCATATACCCACGAGTACGAACGATCCCTGAGGAGGGGCATGTCGACCGTGTGGGTGCAAGAAGGAAGGAGGGGGGGGACTCGTCCTCGTTGACGCGGATCCCTCCTCTTGATCGGTTCACCCAACCAACATGCGGGTCTCCTCTGGGTGACGGTCTTGTTTATAAGTTCTTGTTTTGTGTTTGTGTCAGAGGTCCTGTCGTGTTTTCATTTCCGAGTCTTGAAACGACTCTCGTCGTCGTTCTGTAAACGTCGCCGAGAGATAACGACAGAAAGGCCCGATCCTGTGTGATATATCGAGCAACGATCCGAGTCCCTGTCGAAAAGGACAAGGGCGGGAAAAAGGGTCTGATGACGAGCTATTCCGCAGTTCATAGCCCGTTCAACAGGTTATGAGCCCCGGAATAGGACTGGCCACCACGACGATCGTCTTGCACCGTAATCGAAACCACGAGGCCCGACGGGCGCACAGACCGCTGCGCCATATCGCGCACTGTCACACCGCTATCGCCCACCTCTCATTCGACACGGGCGGTCGATCGAACGTCCGCGGCGACCCACCGCCTCCGTCCATTCAAATGTCCCACGATAACAGTTCCTAGATGACGATCACGTTCAGTTATTGATACCTCCAAAACTCGATGATCCGATCGAACGGCTGCGAGGGACGATCGAGGGATCCAAGTCCAGCATCAGAAAGAAAGAAAGAAAGAAAACAAGAATCAGAGGGAAGAAGTAGATGGGCGCGTGTGGCCAAGTCGCACTCATCTCCACCTCCATCTCGTGTCCGCCTCTCTCCGCATCTTCTACTCACCCAAACAGCCCCATCAGGGAACTAACCCCATTCGAACATCTCAGACGAAACATTGATGCACGGTTTAGCGTGATCGGAGAAAAACAAGAGGAAAATGAAAATAAAGGAGGCTCAACGTGGTTCCTAAACCGAGCAATGCGGAAAAACGGCAATGAATGCGTTCCGCGATCCCATATATAAGTAAGTGGCAACAAGTCAGACAAGGAAGCCACTGATGCGGAGAGGTCCGCGAGCCAGCGTGGTCCATCGTCATGATCGATTGGTAATGATCAAGTCAGATGAGCGTGTCTTATAAGAACGCCTACCAGCGCACCTTCTGGGTGGAATTTCGGTGAAAGGCTGATAAGGCGTTCCCTACTCGGGCAGATCTCAGATTGAGCCCAACCCCTGGTTCACAAGCGATGGAACCCCCCTGAGGCGCATGGAAATATCGAAACACGTCAAAAACATGAGGGGAAAGACTCGATGAAGCAGTCCCGCATACCTGGCTCCATTTAGCGTTGCTCACATCACCTGTAACACACGGTAGGTCCCCATGCCCTCCCGCTCATCTCCTGCGGGAAGTTGGTTCATCCACGGAGGACGGCATTGCGACCGATCAGGAGGTGAATGACGATATGATTGGGGACAGGTCGGCGACGCGCTCAGTGCGGCTCTTCGGAAGCCCTTCCTTGTCCCACACAATCAGCGACAGATAGCTCCGATGACTCCTCAAGATGCGCACGATGATAGACGCTGTGGCATTATGCATACCACAACCCTGCGAAATTAACGTATATATAGCTCACGGGACTCCTGGCAAAGAACACGACCATTGACGTGGGTGACGAAGCGCACCTTGGATCCCAAATAGTTCTGTGGACCCTGGCTTAGCATCAAAGGGTAAGCTATCAATGAAACGCAGCAGTTTATAGTCACAGACAGTGTTACTGCGGCGCACACTCATTAATCTGTCCGAATCACAGACCGGTACCGAGATAAAGGGGCGTGAGGCGATTGTTCGGTCCGCACACAAACGCATGTGCGACGCAGCTGTTTCACGCCCGGGACACATTCGAGGCCGCCACTGCGTAAATAGAAAGGACCTCTGCGCCAATCCATGAAAACTGGACAGCTTCCCTATTCCAGAAAGGAGGCTGGAATGCAACCCCGCAGTTTGAGGGGCCCTGCACGCTGGGTCGATCCGACTCCGAAGCTGTGGTACTCCAGTGGTGATGTACCGGCCGTGCGGGTTCATTCTAGAAGCAGGCATTCGTGTCCCGACACCCTATAATGCCATGGGCACCCACACAACGGCGCTCAACACGTGTGATCAAATCAGCTCAACCTGTGGGAGCTGAAAAGTGAACTTCTCAGGATGCTAACTTCGGTCTCTCAGGCGGTTGCGGCGTCGCATAGAAGTGTGGTCCACCGGGGAATTATGCCAACCCTGACGCAAAAACACGCGCGAAGCAGTCATCGACTTCGACTGATGACAGATCAAGAGTGGGTCATGAAACAGCGGAGTCTCCGTCGGAACTTGGCCTCTTTTCCAAAATCCCATCCACGATACCAAATTCGAGGGCTTCCCGCGCTTTACACAACGTGAACATGACGACACACAGCAGGAACGTGCCAAACCTTACCTGTCATGAAGTAATCGCGTTCTAACGCCTTCTCTGAGAACGAATTTCAGTTCAGTTCAGTTCAGAGTAAGCCTCCAAGCGGGCGGCAGCCATACCAAAACGTTCCAGCCCTGATTTTTCACTTTCTCCTTCTTTGGAGCAATGCCGCTGATATATACCTGTTAGTAATCCGCGCACACGGAGGATTTCCCTGGCATGGATCGCTATATCGGACGCTTGCCCGGAAGCTCCGCCGGATGGTTCTAGAGGCGGAAAATAAGTTTTGATGGGATGGCAGCGCCACATCTTGGGCTTACGATGAATCATAATGCTGGCGTTTGGGAGACAGTGACGTTTCCCCTTTTCACCTGTGAGACGCTCAGCCATAATCAAGAACTGTTGACTGCGGGGCCAAACCTGCAGCGAGCAGCAAGGAACCCATTGAACACGCCTGTCCAACGCAGTAGGTATGTATGGGTGATGAAACATACTGGCCATGAGCAGTATGAATCACTTCTCTTTCAAACAGCTTGGATCGTGAAACAAACCTGCATCTGTAACGGGTCAACTCGAATACTTGGAAGGAAACCTTGGTGTTTACAGTGTCATATATAGCCAAGCCTGCAGTCACGCTTCCACCGGGAGAGTTGATATAGAGGTGGATCGGTTTCGACGTTTCTTCGGCTTCGAGAAAGAGTAGTTGAGCCACGGTCAATGCCGAATCCGTGTCTCTGATCTGGAGAGGTTCCATTCGACGGTTGACGTTAGCCCGCGGGCATCAAAATGAGTGAACCTCACGGGCCCATATAGCATGATCACTCGCTCACGCAGAAGTCGAGAAAATATATCGTATGACCGCTCACCACGGCCCTGGGCGTGTAAGATGAGGGACCCTGCGCATGAAAACCGCGGTTTGCACTCACAGTCTGCTCAATCACAATGGGCACGAGGTTTGCTGACGGGGCGTTCCAGAGACGGCGATTCGACTGCCTTGCCCCAGGAAGCTGTTGCTTGCTGGCCGTCCTCCACGCGTTTCTGAGCATTCTGGGGTTGACGTTCATGAAAGACGGGGACCACAGATGTCTTATTGGCCACGTGATCCAATACGCGCAAGTTTGTGGCCGCGTCTCTGTTCGACACGCTGCACGACTCGACGGGTTGTTGGTGCTGAGGTTCGCACTGTCCGTCGTCGCAAGCTAACACATTCATCCAATGGCTTTCAGACTGGCAATGGACGCGCACCACAGGTCCAAGGAGGCACCCATGGATTTTCAGTTCACGTCTCGTCCTTCGAGCGACACCAGGCCAGTCTGGGCAACGTCTCCTGACGACTCGAACACGTCTCGTAAACGTACGTTTTCATGTCCTTGACGCATGTGTGCACCCAAACGTTGTCCCCCAGGCCCGTTCAATGACCTAAACCCTGCATCCCCGGCCCTCCCCACATCTCCACTCACGCCTATGTTTGGCGAGAATCGCAATGTCCCCTTCATCTTCCAAAGTCCCCCACCACGAACGGATCCCTCATATCCGTGGGCGCCACCACCAAATTTCTCCCCTCAAAAAACGTTCCCTCAGCCTCCTGCTCCGGAGCTTCGCGATGTGGACATGTCCGACCTGAGTCCCCCCAAAATAGAAGAGAGTGAAAAGGAAAACGGTCGGGCTGTGGCGACAGGTGGTCTGAGAAGGGTGTACAAGCTGCGCCAGCAGACACGCGCCAAATCTCGCCCCACAAGGAATAACGACGATCCAGAACAGACGAGTGAAGATGATAGTGACGACGACAGAATGGCCAGACCCCTAACACAAAACACGTCAAATCACTACACGCTCAACGTGCCCTCTGCGCCGGCCCCTGCATCTGACACTCCATACGTGTTGCTCGGGTGAGTTCTTCCAACACATGTACTCTCTGATGGGATCTGACGGGCATACAGCTATCTTCAGTTCTTCTTCAACTTGGCTCTCGTGCTAATGTTCCTATACCTACTCGTGCAATTCATTCTTACGGTTCAACGTGATGTTGAACATCGAATTTCGGAATATTCCATGGGTATGTTCCTATGTCAACAGCTGCATCGGGCACTGCTCATTAGGGACGACATCAGATATCGTGCAAGAGATCGGGGTTTGCGCCGCCCAATACAAGAACAACTACTGTGAAACTAACCAAATACCTGCGATGACACATCAATGCGCTGCTTGGGAAACTTGTATGAATCGCGATCCAACCACAGTTGGCAGGGCCCGCATTGGTGCTGAGCTTATTGCCGAAATCGTAAATGGATTTGTTGAACCGATCAGCTGGAAGACACTAGTAAGTGTTTTATTACGATGGGCGTTCTCACAGCTCTACAGGACTGAATTACTGGGCGGCGCACAGGTGTTCTCGTTGACGTCACTCTCCTTCCTGACACTGTTTGTCAACACGCTGCTATCGTTATATCGGTCACGTCATCAACCACCACCCTCGCCTACGTCGTATCCCGTTGCACCGGTTCCATCCTTCCATCAGCCTTATCTCCCACTGCATCCCAATTTGGGGGTGTATCAAAAGGGTAAGGCGGATGATTTCCCGGAAGATGCACATCGTCGGAGGCGGTTAGAAGGTGGACAGGCAATTAAAGTGAAATGATGTGCCGTACTCGCCCGTGGACTGCCCATAGAAGCCTAATAACCAAGTGCGCTGTTGAACTTTGGCCCGGCCGCATCCAGTCATCTTGCCATCTGGGGAATTAAGCGATGCCCGAAATGTAGTATGGCCTAGCAGAGCAAAGGTTTGTTTCCCGGAAGTTGAACTACGCCGTTGGTGTCCATGCTGGCCTGGTCCGTTATGTATGGATTCCGCCTGGTCTTGGGATGGTCAAGTTCGTTCCATTGATCGTTCCGTACTCGGCGGGGCAATATTCATGAAATATATACTTCATGACTCGGTGACTGCGGCGTGATGAAGCCCTTGGTGGCTAAGCTCGAGTTGGCGTGTTTTGGAAATGCGCATCACGGATGAAGTGGCGTGGACCCTACCGCGCTTAGGATATATCGCTGTCATTCAGTAGCGGGAGACTCGACAAGTTTGACTGTCACATATGTGCGCCAGTCAGGCTGCTGCCAAGCGTGTTGCACGTCATGTCGGTCTTGCCAACTTGCCTTTGGACATCCCACATGGCTAGCCGATAAGGGGCACGGCGATGTCAGGTTAAAAAGGGACCGCCCCTTGCCAGGTCCCCCTGCCAAAATGATGACGGTACAGCGGGCACAGCCCGATGATATGACGGTGGGATGATTGGGTGCTTGACCAAAGAGAGTTCGGGCCAATTGATCGGGACGTTCTCACATTGCTCAACACGTTCTGAATGGAGAGATGAAGTAGGGGACAGAGGGGAAGGGGGCGGATCGAGCCGCTGGTTGGGGACTTGAGGGCGGATCTCGCCGTACACGCTCGAGCGGCGTTAGGGTCGGAACGGTCAGTCCAGACGCCTTGGCGTTTCAGATTGGTAGTCGGACGGGTGAGTCTACTGCGATGTTAACTTGGATGTGCGTGTGTACCATAACAGGAACTGTGGGTAGGGTTCATGCAGGTTCGGCGTTGCCCTTGACCACCTTGATAGGCGTCATCGCATCGAAGTCGGTTCACGAGTCATGTAAAGGCAGCTTCGTCTGGGTCCAACAGAGACCGTCGGATCCTGTGACTGCGGGACCGTGCAAGGAGTGGAGGACTCAGTCTGAATCCGGTGCATCGATTCCGTTCCATGTGGGCCCGCCAGTTGCCGTTGGCGTGGTAAGCTACATGTAACTCTTGTGGAGGCACCGCAAAGTCCGGGATATGATCCCGAGTTACGTCCTGAAGCACCGGGAGCAGAACGCGACATATCTGGCCAGATCATCTTGGCAGCTTCCATATGGCACAGGTCTTTCTCATGCACTTGGGCATACTAGGCTCTCTTGTTCCTGATCGAGCAGGATGGGGCCAGTTGCAGCTGCTCCAGATCCTCGTTCTAGTTCTAGAGATGCGGCGATAGCCACTGTCGATGACCAACTATATAGTCCGACTGGAGGTCGAAAGAGGAGTGATATTGGACCAGACGAAAAGACAACGCGTCTGAATAAGCGCCCCCCGAGTCACTCCCGAACAACGGTCGGGTGGCAGAGGCCCTGCCACTCGCCAATGCTATTTACTCGCTCTCGCGGCGGCCTCGGCAGCGGCCTTTTGTTCATCATTTTTCTGGGGGACGGGCCACGTCAGACGCCATCACGATTGTGTCAATCATGAACACGAGGCGGGCCGCACCTTCTGCTTTGCACGAAGAACCTCAGCGTCACTATACGAAAACGGCCAAGTGAGAGAGGAGAAAGGGAATAGCTATATCCTCTTATGCTTACGCCTCCTTACGTTTGGCTAGACTCGTATTACTTTCCTTGGACTTTGATTTGTTGGCGGCTGCTTGTTTCTTGGCCGCGCGTGCGCGATCCATTTCGCGTTGGTTTCCTCCTGATTAGACATCAGCACAAGCGCTCAGTCTCGGCGGGGACTTACGGGTCATGGAGGGTGATCACGGTCGAGTCCGATGAGGCTGGCGGACATTTGGGTGGATGGGCATCGCGTACAAACAAGACCAAATAAACAGCACAGACACATGTCTGGGAAGGCGTATATCGAGCGATCCGTGTGGATTCCCTCCCGCCGTGTTGTTTTTTTTTTGTTTTTTTTTTGGCATCACGGATCTTGCCACTCTGCCTCCTCCCAGCTTTTACGGCGCCACTTTGCCGGTTACTCAAGCAAACTATTTTGGACGTGATTGGAGTATCTATTCGTGGCACGGCTTTCCAACATAGGGGAGGCACGCCCGGAACAACATGGAGTGGCAGGTGATGGATATTGAAAGGGTCCGTCATCCACTCGGTCGGGCTCGGCAGTTTTCTTTTCGGCTCGCCAATGACCCGTTGGTTGCGATACAGTCAAGACGGATGGAGTTACGCTATGTAGTCTCCACGTCCGGGGCGGCAGGCCGATCGTCGCAGCGATGTCCGTCATCGACTTGGACGAAGGCGGTCTTATAGGTTTCGCAGGAACGACCCTTGATGAATCGATTTTCCTTTTTTGAAGTGCCTTCGTCGAATGAGCGCCCTCGCATGGCTTTAGGGAAAGTTGTCAGGCGATAACGTTGCGATCTGTCTTTGGCAGTTGCTCGATGCCAACGTGGGCATCTGCCATGGAGACAGACGGTTCCCCGCGGAGATCGCTATCTAGTAATGTAGCCGTTGGTCTACTAGCTGCGCCGTATCCCCATGGTGGGTCCATCTCCGGCCTGCGACAAACACGCTACGCGATGTGCTGTGCCGCGTTCGCGAGACACTTTGCTTGACGCCCTTCATGCCTTGAAGTGGTGAACGTCACAGCCCCGCCAGGCCGTCGTTCACGTTACTTCGTGGGAGGGTACCACGTGGAGGCATCAGGGCGTATCCCCCACTTTTAGCGATGCTGTCACATCCGACATCCTCCGACACAGAGGTGGAGCAGGGGTTTCCCGTCGGGCCGGATAAACCTGACGATCCCTTCGCGAACGTGCCGGATCAGGCAACTGTGCAGCTGAGCTGGTCCGCGTTTTAACCGTGTGCACGGGCGAGGGCGAGGTGGTCAGGATCTCGACGCGGCATGTCGTATGAAGACCCCCAGACCGACTGGGGCGGAGAGGGACCGTTCTGCTGGCAGTCGCGTTGATGCGTGGCATTTCATTTGACAGCCCCCATCGAGATGCGATCCAAGCGGTGCACTTGCAACGAAGCGGGCGGACGTGTCCGTCTCGATTAGGCTTGGCCAGTGCCATCCGTCTCGGAGCGAACAGAACGAAATGGAAGCGTTGGGATGGGTGTGATGACACTCAATAATCCAGTTTAGGCGAGCCGATGACACTATCCCTGCCGGGGCTCCTATGGGTGCAGGTTCGGCGGGGATCTGCACGCGCGTAATGGAAGACGGTCTATTCGGGATAGTCGCACAGTCCCGCATGTCCGCAGGCGTTAGACGGCCTTCAAGCGCGACAATGGACCGCCGTACGTACGCCCAAGTCCGCGCGTGGGCCGAGTTGGGATGCTCTGCTTTTATAGTCGTCGGTGTGTCGGAGTGTGAACTGTACACGTTACGCAGGGTTGATGCCGCGAGATTCACGGACCAAGGCGTGGGCTGTAAGACACGTACATATTTGCATTCTGATAGGGTAATTCATTCTGATCATGGGTTTGTGTTGGGGTGACAGCGTGCCAAGAAAGGGATAACACGCGTGCCTGGGCATTTACAACGGCAATTTAGCTCGATCGGTTGCCCAATGTGGAATAAGCGGACCCTGGAGACAGCGCAAGCCATCGCGAGAAAGGGTGGGCTAGACTGAGATATTTGATCAAGCAAGATTGAAACCGGTAGTTCGGTAGCCGCTCGATTGTCAGGAGGCGACGATATCGCCTCCGAGATCTCTCCCTTGCCAGCAGCCCATGCTGTAATGGTTCCGAGCGGGTCGCTCGGCGATGAGCCCATTAGGACATGCCATTGCAACACCGCGAAGGCAAGCTCAGGGCCACCGGAGGGGATACTCTTCCGCTGCTGATCCACGACATCGAGGGTGGGTGGCCGGTCGTGCGTGGACAGGGGCTGAGTTGGAAAGGGGTTGCGTTAAGCTCTTAAACTCACGGTCTGACACGGCTGGATAAGCTTCCACATGTGTGTGCGCGGACATGCTAAGGCCACGACGGGACTGACGGCAACGTGGCCGTAAATAGACAGCGCAGGCACGCGGCTATTTGGAGACGAGAAGGGTTGTCATATATCGGCATTATTCAAATCAGACATTCAACGCGAGATCAGGCTGCACGCGCAATCTCAGATCTGTTGCCCGGCTGCTTGATCGTCTTTGATCGTGCGACTGGGGTGCATAGGCCCTGATCTCCCCTCTCCCGCAGCATTTTCATATATAACTCACCATCCGCCACCACCTGTCAGCTTTCCCCCCTCCTCGTCACCTCCCCCCCCGCTCGACGATGTCCCACCGACACGTACCCCGTCCACAACCAGACCGGGACGTTCGCATGCACGACCCTCACACCCTCATTCACCCCCATCCTGCACCCGTACATCCCCCTCATCTCAACGGTGCCTCTGCTGTCCCCACCACACCCGCCGGCCCATCCAACGGCCACCCACCCGCCAACCAGATCGTCTCTCCCGTCGTCGTACCCAACCCACCCCCTCCCAATGGTGCCCCTGCCTCGTCCAGCGCGATTCACAAACTCGCGGTCGCCAACGAACAAACCTGGCTTCTCATTGGTACACTTGCTCTTCTCCGGTGACATACACACTCAACGCGCATGTGCTTCACAGGCCGCGTTGCCGAGCAAATGGGTGATCTGGAGCACGCCATTACAGCATATGAAAACGCGTTGCGGCATAACCCGATATCCCTGTCAGGGCTTACTCAAGTTGCGGGCATCGCACGGATCAAGGAGAATTATCCAAAGGTAGGCTCAGCGTTTCTGCCAATCCCGCTTCAAAACCCGAGGACGTCCGTCGCGAAGGCCGCCGCGACGCCATCGCCTTGTTCCGTCTTTTTGTTCACTAGATCTCTATCTCGATCCTCACGTGCTCATGTCACTCCTTTCCTTTTTAGGCAATCGAATACTTTCAGCGCGTGCTTCAACTCCAGGAAGACAACGGCGAAGTTTGGAGTGCACTCGGTAACGCCCCTTCGCTGCTGACTGCCTACCACCTCTCACACCGCCTTAGGTCACTGCTACCTCATGCAGGACGACCTCCAAAAGGCATATTCAGCCTATCAACAAGCGCTCTATTTACTCCCAAATCCCAAGGTGCGACACCCCTTGTCGCTCACACGTCGCATGTCACTCATGCGTTCGCACAGGAGGATCCCAAGCTTTGGTATGGCATCGGCATACTCTATGACCGTTATGGCTCCTTGGATCATGCCGAAGAAGCCTTTGCCTCCGTCCTCAAAATGGACAAAGGTTGGCATCCATTCCTGCTCGCTTCGGCTCTTTTTATGTACTCATTTAGCAGAACTAGATTTCGACAAGGCAAACGAGATTCTCTTCCGTCTGGGCATCATTTACAAGCAGCAGGGCAAATACGAAGAGTCCCTTTCCTGCTTCGACCGCATCCTTCGAAATCCCCCTAGCCCCCTTGCCCACGCCGACATCTGGTTCCAGATCGGCCACGTTTACGAACAACAAAAAGACGTAAGTCCGCACCCCTCTCGGCTCGGAGGATACCGATCTCTTTCCAGCATCCCCGCGCCAAGGACGCCTACGAGCGTGTCGTCGCTGATAATCCCGGTCATGCCAAGGTCCTTCAGCAACTTGGCTGGCTCTATCACCAAGACGGGTCGTCCTTCCAAAATCAGGAACTCGCTATACAATATCTCACAAAGTCTCTCGAAGCTGGCATGTCGTTATTTCCGCCTCATGGATCCCACTCATCGTTCTCTAGACCCGTCCGATGCCCAAAGTTGGTATCTCCTCGGTCGTGCCTACATGGCTGGGCAAAAGTACAACAAGGCATACGAAGCCTATCAACAGGCTGTCTATCGCGACGGGCGGAACCCGACATTTTGGTGCTCTATCGGCGTACTCTACTTCCAGATCAATCAGTTCCGCGACGCTCTGGACGCATATTCGCGTGCCATCCGAATCAATCCTTACATCTCCGAGGTCTGGTTCGATCTCGGCAGTCTCTACGAGAGCTGCAACAACCAGATTTCGGACGCCATCGACGCCTACGCGCGGGCTAGCGAGCTCGACCCTGGCAACCATGTCATATCACAACGCCTCCAGTTGTTGAAGAACGCACAAGCGACTGGGGGACAGTTGCCTGCTGCACCTGGCCCTCAGGACGTGCACCCAACTGCTTATGCGAGTGCTGTCGTCCCTCCTCCCGGTCTGACTGGTCCCCC
>JBBPKT010000182.1:0-31512 GCA_038089395.1 Pulveroboletus frians
CTCTGATCCCCTCTCACCACTTGTACTCGATGCTGACACTGATTGGAATGCAGACACGGGGGCCACTTCTCATATGACCCCACACCGCCACTGGCTGCGCAATTACAGCCCCAAACGTGTCCCTATCAAGCTTGCCGACAATACTGTTGTCTATTCAGCCGGAGTCGGGTCTGTGGTGTTCCACCCCACATTAGATGGAAAGAGAGGCAGAGCAGTCGAGTTTTCTAATGTCCTCCATGTCCCACACCTGCGGAACAATCTCCTCGCAGTCCTGTATCTAACTCGGCATTCATCATTTGATGTACATATCAATGCCACCCATATGTCCTTCAGTCGCCTGAATGGACCTCCGCTTTTTGTCGCACCCATCAATAATCACAATGCTGCATTCCTGGATGGTGTTACAGAGCCTATCACTGAGTATGCACGACCTGCAACCACCGCCCCTCTGGATCTTGCGCTGTGGCATCGCAGGCTCGCTCACCACAATATAGCTGATGTGAGAGCGCTCCATAACCGACAATTGGTCACTGGTATGCACCTCGATGTCACCACTACACCCGATCCTTTGTGTGAGCCATGCCTCGCAGGCAAGATGCATGCAAACCCATTCCCCAGCACCTCCTGGCGTGCTTCCAGGCCTCTAGAGCTTGTCCACTCGGATGTACATGCTGTCCCTTACCCCTCCTTCTCTGGCTATCGCTACTGGGTCACCTTCATTGACGATTACTCGAGATATCGCTTTGTGCTCCCGATTCGTGCCAAATCGGATGTCTTTGATGCTTTTAAACAATTTAAGGCATTTGCAGAGAATCAGACCGAGCGCAGGATCAAAACCCTGCGAGATGACAAGGGAGGAGAGTATATGAGCAATGCGATGCTCAAATTTACTACTGAGTGTGGCATACAGCGCCAGCACACTGTCCGAGCGCGCCCTCAGCAGAATGGAGTAGCAGAGAGAGCCAACCGGGTCCTATCAGAGCGCATTACAGCTATGTTACACGAATCCGGACTAGCTATGTCATTCTGGGGTGAGGCACTCGCAGCGCTCGTCCATGTCTGGAACCGGTGCCCCACAGCTGCCCTGGATGCAGCAACCCCATATGAGCTGTGGAATGGCCGGAAACCGGATGTCTCCCATCTGCGAGTTTGGGGATCTACTGCCTATGTCCATATCCAGAAGGACAAGAGGCCAGCATTGCGTCCACACTACGAAAAATGTGTCTTTATTGGCTATCCGGATGGCTACAAGGGATGGAAGTTCTACAACCCCACAGAGGGAAGGAGAGTGAACTGGGACAATGCTAGTGGCTATGTACTGTAAGTGAAGAATGTAATGTAATACTAAGAATAAGGAATACTACAGAGGGTTCAGAGTGTCAGGGATACAGACTCATCGAGAACACACCAGAGGTTGCAGGAAAGGGGTCCGGAGTTGGGCCTGGAGTTAAGTCCGGAGTTCTGGATTGACAAATATGACAGTAACCTCAGATAGGCATGGAAACTTGCAGAGAAGAACTCTTGCCTCTAACAGAAGTTCAGGTTCTTCACCACCTACTGAGAGTGGTTTGGACAGAGATTTGGTGAATAGACTCAGTTGTGCAGCTCTCTTTGTTGGTGATTGAAAATGGTGCTGTTAAACAGTTGATGTCAAGCAACTGGAGTCCAATGTCAAAATAAACAATAATAAGTACCAAGAACAGGTTAACATCCAGGGGACATTTTCTCTCAAATTCCCAGCAGAATTGAGCACATTTTGTGCAGTCTGCAGTGAGTAAGCAAATTGGGGAAGCTGAGTGGTCCCTGCAAGATGGAGTAAAATTTCACAAGAGCATCCAGATGCCAGCTGGAGGGAATGAAGCAATCCTTGAAGCGGCCCACAAAGAGTTCCCATGAGCCCAAGAGTTTTAGCACATTGCAATTCTCGCAATTCTCACTCCACCAAGCATTTGCAGATAGCTCTTCAAGCTTCAACCCAGTTAGGACAATATGCAGTTAAGGAGGCATGACAGAGGAGTTATTCCAAGCATATTCCAAGCAGACACATGTGATGTCACCAGCGAGAATTGACTGACATGTGGGTCACGAGGCATGGGTCGAGCATAGGCAGGCAGACGCAAGGGTGAGCTCAGAGGGGAGCAGGAAGTCCAGAGGGCAAGCCATAAGTTGCAAATTTGATCACAGGTTATGGGGCAAGTCAGGCCGGACCAAGTCCAGGGTGGGAGATCAGATCAATTTGAGTGCTATGGCCACATTTAACTGCCTATCTCTACAAGGATCAGCGGTAGATATATGGCAGCGCATGCAACTATATGCCATTTGTATCATCATACCTCAACATTGACATCATGTAGATGCCGATTTCCTTTTCCATCCTTTTTGATACATCTGCTCTCTCCCCTGGATTTGGTACAATTCCATGGGAATTAAAGTATGCAGTGATGGAGAGACCAAGGGCCATAGCAATTTGCTCGAAGTCAAGGAACTTTGAGAGATGGATTACAGCCCATTGCATCTCAGTAGTGATCTGATGTCCCCATGGCATGCCTGGAATATAGAATCAAGCATGCTATCACAGAAAAAAAAAGATACTGATATTCAGAGGGAATTCTGGAACTTTGAAATTCTGGATTTTTTAGAACTGTTTTTTTCTTCCAAACTGTTTTTTTCTTCCAGTTAGTATAGAGTTGTTGATTCTGACAATACAATTAATTCAACTCAGAGGCAATGAGGTACTATGAAAGGAAAAAGGCTACAGTATGTTTTGACTTATGATTTCTTACATGGCCAATCTAGCTGAAAATGACAGTAATATCCTGATTAACATGAACCATAATCAATAAGAATGAAATCAGTATTTGCCTGTGATATACCACATTCTGTCCCTCTGTGAGCTTCTCAAATAAGGCCTATACTGTTTCAGGCAGTGTCTGTGAGTAAATATAAAAAGTCTTGGGAGTGACTGCAATGGGTGCAAATGGCCCTTACTAGCATAGATTTCATGTGATTGTTGGTTATACCCCCTGCAGTGCAAGCCCATTCTGTTCACCCAAGAAGTGAGCATTTGTTATTCATATGTGAGTTTGCACTGCTCATCACAAGCTCACTCAAAGGCACAAACCAATCTTTTTGTGCCTCTTGATGGAACTCCTATGGACTGTGCAATAGCAATGGCACAAACTTACTAGAAACCTCTTGAATTCCTTGCTCCTCATGTTTCTAACGTTAGTAATCTCCTCCTGCCAATCGATTTCAGCCCCAATGTCACCCCAAAGCTTAAGAATGAGTGACTGACAGCAATCTGAATGCAATATGCATTTGTGGTTACGATCTCAAATTTTGCATTTGCAAATGCATGCTGTAAATCTTCTTGCCCCTTCTCAAGCAAATAGCATTAAATTTAAAAGAAAGCAAAAGGGATAGTGTGCACTTTTTTAGACATCAATGTATGCAGCACAGGCACCCTTTCAACACATTATGCATCGGGGTCACTTGTTTCCATGCCACCTGCACTACAAAAATATGCATGCACCCACAGTATCCCTGCTAGTGGAATTTCATTGTCATTGCCAGGGATGGCACCTGATTAAAATGATGCCATAGTCAGCCATGTTTTTTTTTTAAGGAACACATATACCCACCCACCCCCCTGGCTGCACCTGGCCTTGTTTAACTCATCAGGCACTGTTTACCTGAAGGACACTGACACACCTTAAAATGGGTGCTCCACTTTACCTCACCCAACTCAAAGTCAGCTGATTGAAACACCCCAAATGACATATTCATGATCATTTTATATGTATGCCTTTTGTTCTGTCACACCACATTCACCATTTCTAATCTCATGCAAACTTTTCCAATGATCTACATTTTATTGCATGCTCTGTAAGTCTCATCATACTAAACATGCTGAACACATAGAAAAGGGGTTTGTTGTTCTGTGTCACAGAACACTTTATACTTAGTTCATTTCCTGTATGTCCCATCACACATTCAATGGGAAGTATTTCATGTCGCAGAATGCATTATATCTATTGTGACAATACTAGCACAATACAACACATCCACTGCATTTCTTACCCATCCTACATTATTCCATCCCTTCAACATCTCCTTCAAGAGGAATTTCTTGTACACTCACTAAGAACAAATAAACCATATATACCACAGTTATTATTATCACACAATTCTATACAAATGCTATTCTATATGATTATACATATAGGTTATGTATGTCCATTAATCACTGTTTGAAAACCATGGTGAATGTGTCTTGCCAATGTGCCCATTGTCTTGTTGTGAAACTTCAACTAGATGCTGGTATTTAGCAACTGTTCCACCTTGTTCATGAAATATGCAGGTGGTTCCTTTTCAGTCAGATTGATTTGTATTCATCTTAGATATCCTGCAGAAGGTAGATATTAACATCTTTGTGCACTGGCTTCATGAACAACAAGATTTCTCCAGGTATTTTGGACAAATGTCATGATTTCACTCTGTCTTTGGGATCATCTCAGAGCTGCACCTTGATTGGGGTTCATGATAGCCTCATGTGGCTTTACAGGTTTGATTGGCTTGCTCTTCTTTTTAACAATTTCTCTGACACCTCATGAGGACATATCAGAAATCTTCCTGTGTCAATAGGGAAGCAGAATGCATACCTTAAGATCTCATCCAAGGTAAGGAGTTGGCTATGGAGCCTGTCCAGCTTGCTTTTTCCAAATCCTTGTGAGTAGGGCTCTTGCATCATCTAGAAGGTATTCTGCTCACTGGCCTTGTTCAGATAGGTGTGTATGGAGTCCAGCAACTTTGAGGGGCTGTCAGTAATATGACATGCTCACTATACTCACTGTCACTGCCCTTGAGCACAACCCAGGCTAAGAGACTCTGGAATGGCCCACCCTGGTTTGAGATGAATGGTATGTGGTGCTATGACCTGTTCAATCTAGTGATAGTCTGGAGGTGTTCTGTTATTGGCTATTTTATCAAGGCCTGATGTGTGCCTTGTTGGAGGCCAGAAAAATGTCTAGCAGGTGAGCTGTCAGAGAGATGTTCAAGCAGCAATATACTTTTCCCAGAACACTCTGAGCAATGCACAAATCAACAAGCTCATCTTCCAATGCTGTGGGAACTATGGCTGTCCAGGTCACCTAGCTGGTGAGCTCAAAGTAAATTCAATGACTGTGGCATCTATTCCATGCATGCCATTATATCAATCATGTCAAATGGGTCCTCTGGCAAGAAGATTGCTTGTGCCTCATCCTTTAACACAGAGCCAGCCACTCATAACATTTTCTGCCACCTTGAGAGAAACATCAAGATGATTGATCCTCTTATACTGTTAAAAAGCTGAATCTGGCAGCTGGAGTCCAATGTCAGAGACTAAGGAGTCCTGACATGGGACTTGCAGATTCTACTACTCTAATTTAACAATAAACAATAATAAGTAATGCCACACTATGGTTTACATGACATGACTGACAAGTCTAGTGGTCAGTATGTGATCAGTCATGGTGCACAATCACCAAGCTTAACATGTTTACACATGCACAATGATATATATCATCATATCTTTTTTTTTTCAAATTTTCTGATGCATTCAGTTGTTTCTTTACTTACTTGTTTTCTTTCTGTTTTATTCAGACCTTACTAGATCAACTCACACACAATCAGACATGGACACAGACTCAAATATGAACAAGAGAAATAAAAATAATACTATCTATGATGACCCAACTACCTACCAATTACCTAGTGCCACCTTCACCACTGCCAGTTCAGCCCACATCTCGAATACAGCCATGGATTGTTGAACCCACACACCACATCTGCCGCCTCCAAGCCTGACCTTTCCGCCAAACTAGGGAAGGATGGCAAGCTCATTGCAGCTGAGCAAAAGAGATGCTTTGACCTGAAGCTGTGCATGTTCTGTGGCCAAGATGGTCACATGGCCAAGATGGTCACATGGCCAAGGAGTGTCCAAAGTTAACCTCCAAGGCCGTCAAGGGTTGAGCAGCCAGGGCTACAACTCTGGAAGTCAAACCAGAGACCTCCTCAGAGGCAAAAAAATAGAGTGTGATCTCTAGGACTCCACACAGTCTGGGGGTTGCATTGACTTCACTAGTGCACCAAAGGAGATCCGGCTCAATGCATCTGCTCTTTCCAACCCTTGCTCTCTCATTCCCTCCATCAGTGTCTGCAAACAGGATATTCCCCCATTTCCCATGTTTGTAGACTCTGGATCTTCCAATTGTTTTATAGATACGAAATTTGTTAATGAACACAATCTTTTGACCTACTCTGTACCCCCACTCCAACTCCAACTTTTCGACGGGATATCCAACTCCACCATTACTCAAGCCATCAACCTCACCATCTGCTTTGAAACTGGTGACATCACTCCAATGACATTATATGTCACTTCACTAGATGATGGATCCTGTTCACTGGTTCTGGGACACAACTCACTCACCCACTTCAATCCATTGATTGATTGGGTTTCAAGCAGTATATTGTTCCAGCCATCTAAGCAGTCTGTGCCAGCAAAACCTGGGCTCACCTCCACAGCCTCCGGATTCACCTCCTCCTCTGGCTGACCCTGTCACACCCGATCCACCAAGTTTTTTCAAGCACAAGGCTCCGCCCATCTCTTTCATTAGCACCCCCACTTTTGCATTGGCCTGTCGACTCCAGGGCTTCACCCAGTTCAACCTGCAAATCTGCCCTCTCCAGTCAGCATCCACTGATCCGGTTTCTCCTCCGGCTCTGGTTGATCTGTCTGGAGTCCCTCTGAATTACCACGACTTCACAGATGTATTCAGCAAGAGCAAAGTATCCATGCTCACCTCATATCGTGAACACAATCTGAAGATCGACCTGGAGAAAGGTACCTCCCCTCCCTTGGGCACCCTCTACTCCCACTCCCCCTCTGAGCTTGAGGCTCTCTGGACATTCTCTGCCTGTCCTCTTCTGCCCATGCCACTCTGGTCCTCTTTGTCCACAAGAAGGATGGTTCCCTCTGCCTCTGTGTCAACTTCCGAGGACTCAACAAGATCATGAAGAAAGATCACTATCTGTTTCCCTGCATCTCTGACCTCCTCAATGCTTTAAGCTGCGCCAAGGTCTACATCAAGATTGACCTCCAGCATGCATACCATCTGATCTGCATTGCTGAGGGTGATGAATGGAAGACCTCATTCTAGATGCACTATGGATCATTTGAATGGCTCATCATGCCATTTGGTCTGACAAATGCCCTTGTGGCATTTCAGCAGTTTGTAAACTTGATCTTCACGGATCTCCTCAATGTTTGTGTGATAGTCTACCTGGACAACATCTTCATTTTCTCCGAAAACAAAGTCTTCCACAAGGAGCATGTCTGCGAAGTCCTCCAAAGACTCCACAAACACGACCTCTATGTAAAACCCGAGAAGTGCGAATGGAATACTGACTCTACTGAGTACCTTGGCTACCAGCTTTCTCCCTCCAGCCTGATGATGTCTGAAGACAAAGTCATAGCTATCCGGGATTGGCCAGTACCTTGGAAGGTCCAGGACATCCAATCTTTCCTCGGTTTTGTGAACTTCTACTGATGATTCATTGCTAACTATTCTGACATCGTCATGCCCCTCACCCACCTTACTCATAAGGGTACTCTGTGGCTCTTTGACAACTTGTGCCTCACTGCTTTTCAATCCCTCAAGGACACCTTCACCTCTGCTCCTATCCTTGTCCATTGGACTCTGGATGCTCCACTCATAGTAGAAACTGATGCCTCTGACTACACCATCACTGGTATTCTCTCCATCCGTTGTCTGGATAAGGAGATTTGGCCTGTCACCTTCTACTCTTGGACACTGTTCACTCTGGAGCTCAACTATAACACCCATGACAAGGAACTCCTGGAAATTTTCAAGTCCTTCCAGACTTGGAGACACTACCTTGAAGGATCTGGCACTCTGGTCAATGTCATCACCAACCACAAGAATCTCGAGTACTTCACCACCATGAAGCTTCTGACCTGCTGGCAAGCCCATTGGTCAGAGTTCCTCTCTCAGTTCAACATGGTGGTACGTTTCCACCTTGGATACCTTGGCACAAAACCTGACTCCCTCACTAGACACTGGGATATCTACCCCAAAGAGGGGGATAAGGACTAAGCTTGCATTAATCTGCACAACTTCCGCCCTGTCTTCATCCAGGAACAACTCACTACATCCCTCCAGGCAACCTACCTCATGGCCCCCATTCTCTGGGCTAGCACCCTTCTCAATGTTGACTCCATCCACAGTGACATCCTATCCACTCTCCTATCCAACCCTCTGGCCACCATCCACATGTCCACCTCCAAATCTGACTCTTGATGGTCAGTCCCCTCCAACGGATTCCTCCATCTAGATAACTGGATATATGTTCCAGACTCTGCAGACCTCTGTCTCTGGGTCCTCTGATACAAGTATGACCATCTGCTCTCTAGACATTTCAGCCAGAATCACACCCTGGAACTGATCCACAGTGAATATATGGCCTGGCATCAGAACATTTGTCAAGGAGTATGTCTCCTCCTGTACCACCTGTGCATGCATGAAGGTTCCCAGACATCACCCCTATGGACTGCTCAAGCAGCTTCCTGTCCTGGAAAGACCATGGAACTCCATCTCCATGGACTTCATTGAACAGCTTCTATCTTCCTCTGGATTCACAGCCATTCTTGTCATCGTGGACTGCCTCTCCATGTTATGAACCATGTGCAACTAACTTTTATCTCCACACTCTTTTCACCACTTTCCTTCATCCCCATGCTCCTTTCATCACGTGACCTCCATGAGACCGATCACATGACCAGTCACGTAATACGTCCAGACCCTCGACGTCATCTATGACATCATAGCCTCTAGGGTTACATGTTGACAACCCTTAGACTACTATCGGATCTCCATGGCAATCCTGCCACCTCCTAGATCTCCCAATCTGATCTAATCTTCCCCCATGTATCACATCCTATTTATCTAGAGTCCCATCTCCGTGGATTTCAGATCCAGATCTCAGGGTTCACCTCACAGCAACCTTGCACATCTCATCTCCGTCCGCACTTCCATTCTCTATCCATGGTCATTACTGTCTTACTATATGTAGCATAGCCTTATCTATTACTTCTATGTATAGTAGTGTACTGCTTGGTCTGTGTGCAGACCTTGCCAATATATAAGGCAGCGGTCCCAGCTGGCTAAACCCTAGCTTTGACCACTTGTCTAGTTCACCACTCTTGGGCCCCTGAAACTTGGGTTAAAACCTCGTCTGCTATGGGCACTCCCTCAACATGGCTCACTGGCACTTGTAGCTCCTCTGCCAGGGTTACAGGCTTCCTTTCTCTGCTGGCTAGCCTCATTATCAGCTGTTAGGTTTGGTTGTTTCTTCTGGCCAAAGGGTTTTCCTGTCCCCTTCAATGACTGCTCGATGCAGTCATAACACTCCAAGCAATGCATTTTCATCCTGATACACAACACCATTACATCTCTGGAATTGGCCTGGCTGTTCCTCCTCCACATCTTCTCCAAGCATGGAGTCCCCTCCCACATTATCTCTGATCAAGGTCCAAATTTGTATCTCACTTCTTTCACTCACTCAGAAAAGCTCTCAATATCTGCCTCCACTTCACCTCTGGATATCACCTGAAAGGTGATAGATAAACTGAATGGATGAACCAGACCCTGGAACAGTACCTCCAGATTTATTGTAACTACCAATAGGATAACTGGTCCAAATTTCTGCCCTTTGCAGAGTTTGCATACAACAATTCTCCAAGTGCTACCACCAGTGTCTCCCCATTCTTTGCTAACAAGGGTTACCACCCAAACATCACAGTTCACCCTAAGTGTGACCTAACCTTCACATGAGCCCATGAGTACTCTATCAACCTTGATTCTCTCCATACCTTCCTCTGGGAAGAAATGGCTCATGCCTAAGAGCGATATCAAGGCCCAGTGGACACCAGGCAGATTCTGGCACCAGACTTCAAGGTTGGTGACCCAGTTTTCGTCAAGGCAAGTTACTTCTGCTCCATATGATCCTCCAAGAAGTTATCCAAAAAGAACCTAAGGCTATATGATATCATCACCAAGGCAGGAACCCATTCCTTCACTCTCTGCCTCCCAGATTCAATGAAGTCCATTCACCCAGTCTTTCATGTCTCCCAATTGGAACCATCCATTCTGAACACAATTCCAAACCACATCCAATCCCCACCACCTCCGGTTGAAGTAGATGGTGAACCAGAGTATAAGATCCTTGATACCAAGTTGGACAAATGGAGAAAGAATTGCAAGTTGTTGTATCTGGTATGTTGGTCTGGATATGAAGGAACTGATGAAGAGACTTTGTGGTTACCAGCCATGGAGCTCAATCATGCTTCTGAACTCATCTCTGAATTCCATCTACAATACCCAGATTGACCTGGATCTCACATGGCTTGACAAGCAACTCCTCCAACTTTCCAAGGTACTAATTTACACCTCTGCATCTACCTCCAATTCTACCTTCACTTCCCTCTTGTGCTTCTCTGCCTCCTTCACCTCTATAATCAATCCCTCTAGCTCCTTCTCTGCTAAACCCATGTCCTCTGACCCCACCTTTGACTCCACCTCTGAACCCTCTCTGTACACCTTCTGCGTCTTCAACTCCACCAGCCTCTCCAGCAGATAGTTCTGCTGGTTGAGGCAATGGATGATGCAACACATCTGCCCCCCAAGCTCCTTCCCCATTCTCTCCACCTTTGCACTTCACCTGCTTGTCTCCAAATCCTTCGAGGTCCTCACCTCCAGCACTTCCACATGCACCTTCTTATAAGGCAACTCTGCCTCACTCTCTATACATTTCCTCCAGCACTTTGGCCTCCTGTCACTGCCTCAGTCACAATGAGCCCAGGCAGTCTGACAATCCAAGCATAAGGTTGCTTTACCAGGTCTGGGCATGTACTCAAGACCATGCATTGTACACCGTGAGCATGCATACCCCTTGCCTGTTCTGGAACCCTGAGTGGACTCTATGTCCTGGGCCTGCCTTAGAATCAGCCAAAAGCATTTCAGTCCCTCACCACTCACCTGTCTATGTGCCTCCTCTTTCTCCTAGCACTTCACTTCCACAGCTCACCACATCTCCTCCTGGCACTTCCAGCACTCCTCCCTCTTGGCCTCCTGGTGAAGGTGTTCCTCAGCCAACCTCTTCTCCTACATTCAGTGATGCTGCTCAGTGAATTTGGCAACCATTAGGTCATCTCTGTCTTTGCTGACCCCAATGAGTTGCTCATCCATCCAGTTCTGGACATTGGGATATTTCTCGAACATGGTGGTAGTGGTTTAAGGCCAAGAATGGTAGGATATGCAGCTTTTATGAAGTCGTTCAAGCACCATCTGGACTCTGCTCTTCCATTTCAAATTGCCCTGCACTAATGGCCTTTATGGGTTCAGGCCTAGAAGGGGGATACTGTGATATTTGTCAATCTGGAACTCTGGACTTAACTCTGGGCCCAACTCCAGACCCCTTTCCTGCAACCTTTGGTGCATACTTGATGAGTCTGCATCCCTGACACTCTGAACCCTCTGTATTTAGTATTCCTTGTTCTTAGTATTATATTCCATTTTTCGCTTACAGTACATAGCCACTAGCATCGTCCCAGTTCACTCTTCATCCCTGTGCTCTGCTTAGGGGCATAGCTCTGGTACACTTAGCACCTGCACTCCAGATTATTAGTAAGACCTATGTTCTACTCCCATATATAAGTCTCCACATTTGTAATAGATACTTCAGTTTGAATATTGACTTGAACAGTCTCCCAAGCTCACTCTGACCCCCTTGAGTCTCCAAGACTCTCTTTTGAATCATCCTTGACCTTTGTTGCTTGCAACAGGGTCAATCTGACTTCTCCAGTCTGTTCTGAAATTACAGGACACCCCTGGAGTTGTGACAAGGGTGCACCACACACAGTGAAGCCAAGTCCTGCTCAAACTCCAGAATTCCAGAGTTATCTCCTGGAGACTCCAGTTCCAACACAGATCTACAAACTGAGCTGATATACTTTCCCACCATCCAGATCATGGCAATGTAGTCATGGACATAAATAAAGACATTATTATGTTATCCAAAAAGCTTTTTATTGCTGGCATTACATTAGAATCTTTCTCTATAAAAAGAATTAGAAAAAAAATAAAAAATGATAAAATCAATCACTTTTCCTTTGATAAAACCTCTTCCTTATTTATCAATGAAGACTCAGATTGCATCTATGTCCCCAAGTTATTATAACATCTTAAATTATCTCATGATGATCTAGTATTAGGCCACACAAGCATGTACCATACTTACAATAAAATATGCTACATATTCAGCTGGCCTAGTATATATAAGAATATTTCAAACTATATAAATCACTGCTACATGTGCACCTTCATGAAGGGATTGCAAATGGCACCAAAGCAGTTAATACAACCCCTTTTGTGTCTAAGCAATCTTGGGAAAATATTTTCATAGATTTCATGACCAGACTTCTGGAAAGCCATGGCTTTGATAGAATCTGTGTTATCATCAATCAATTTAGTAAAGAAGTTATTTATGAACCATGTAAAAAAGCAATATCCTTAATGGATCTTGTCAAACTATTCAGGGATGCCATATAGTGTATTTATAGCCTCCCCTCTACCATTATGTCAGACTGGGGTCTATGATTCATCTCAGAATTCATAACTGAGTTGTGCAATCTCCTTAGGATCTCTCAGAAGATCTTAATTGCCTATCATCCACAAACCAATGGACAAACTGAACTGAATATATCAATCAGGAAATAATGCAATATCTCTATGCCTATGTTGTGAAAAAGCAGGAAAAATGGGCTGATTGGATCAAGCTTGCCCAATTCCAACATAATTCCTTGCTTTCTTCCTCTCATGAATCAATTCCATTTGAGATCACATGGAAATATTTCCCTTACCTTGGATTTGAGGCCAGCTCCTCATCCTTGCTGGTACCTTCACCCACCAAGCAGGCAAGTCCCACATCAAAGTCCAGGAAGCTTTAGAAGCATCCTGGCAGAAAATGATAGAGCTACAGTATGGCTCAGTACAGAAAATTATCATACACAGCCAAGAAGCTTACCCAACACTAGATCAGATCTTATGATGTTACTTGGTTAATGCCTAATGCAGTTGAACTGTGTCTCCCAAAAAATGCACACTTCCACCTGGTTGTCAATACCTCCTGGGTCAAACCATACTGTACTCCCCTCCCTCAATAGGCAGCCAATCTCCTGCCCAGATGTGGTCAATGTTAACAAAGATGGTCACAAGGAGTATGAGGTTGATCACATTGTCAGATCTCACCTGAAGTGAAAGAAATTGGAATACCATGTCTGCTGGAAAGAATATGTGGAGATGAATGATACATGGGAACATGTTACCAACCTTCATAACACTCCAAATGCTGCTGATTCCTTTCACCATTCCAATCCCCTCACTTCATGCCTGCTTCATTATTTCTCTCTTGCTACCTTCAACACTCTATTTTCTGACTATGGTCTCCCAAGTGGGGCACCCATTATGGTGACTTGCCTGGAATATGAGTCCTAGGAGGGGGGTAGTGTTATATCATTGTAAAAAAGATGGGTTGTGTGGAGTGATGTGAGTAGGGATCGAGTTTCCTTATCCCAAGGGATTCTGTGAAGGGTTAATGCTGGAGACAGATAATTACAACTAACCTCAGTGCACAAGACCAAGAAGAGATGGTTCCAAGCAACATTCTGGACAGGAAACAAATAATCTGGTCAACAATGAGAACTGGGTGTGTATGGATATGGTTATGGATGGGACTGGATTGAGCATGATAGGAGTAAAAGACACAAGAACTTGACAAAAATGAAGGAAATTGATAAAGATGAAGGGAAATGACAATGATGGAAATCAAATTGACAATGATATGTAAGTGAGATTGACAATGATGATAGGAAAACCCAGCCAAGGACAAGAGCTAGATACAAATAAGGGGTCAAGGACAAGGACCTGGATATTGACAATAATGAGTGAAAATGGTGTTAAGGATGATCTCAATGATGAGGAGGGGAATTCAGATGATAGGAGATGACCAGTAGGAAGTAAACTGATGAGACTCTAGATCTCAATACAACACTTTTATAGTCCAGGCATTTTCCTAGACTTTTTATCTATAACAACAGCCAAGGCCCTATGAAGAGATGCTTGAATCTAAGTAGCAAGATGGCAAGAAAAGCAAAATGTCATAGTCAAAATTCAAACAAGATCTAAATAAATGATAGAACTGACAAGTGATAAATAAAAATACATAATCTGGTAGATGGAATTGGACCAGATGAAATGAATACATATAAACTAGAACTAAATAGATGAGATGGATAATTGGATGAACAAGATATGGAACAGACTGACCTTGAGATGGTATAGACAGACATGAGACACAAATAGGGGGCCTGATGGATATGTGGATAAGCTGAAAAAGGTGGCCTACAACTGTAGGAGGCCACAGAGTTCTATATTGTATTCACTGACCTAATTATTTCTTTCTTTTCTGATCACATGACCAGATCACATGCCTCAGGTCTAGACCCATGACATCATATAACATCATGCCTCATGGTCAACACTCCCTTTTAATTACTGTCATTACTCCTTCTATATCACAGAACTCTTACACATCCATGAAATATCACTTACCATTCACAGTAACCATTCACACCTTATTATAGCAACCCTGTATGCACAGCATGGTCTGTGTGCAGTAGTACATCATATATAAAGGGTGCATCCTCAGCTGGTATCCCTAGCTTTGGCCACTTGTTCCTTGGGTTAAAAATTTGGATGATAAATGTTTTCTTCTACTCTTATCTCTTTTGCAAGGCTTTATGGCAAGCCTTTAGTCACTTGGCTTCAGTGTTTCTGCATCCACATAATAGTATCACTACAGATGAATATGTCATCTAGATAAACATATATAAAATATCTGATGTGATCTTGAAAAATCACCATTATCAGATGTTGAAACAGTGTGGGGGCATTGCAGTCTCCTTGCTGCATGATCTGGCTAATGAAGGTCCCATATATGGTGGAGAAGGCTGTATTCCAGATGTCCTCTGGTTCCACCTGGACCTGTTCATATGTGTTGGACAGGTCAATTTTTGAGCAGTATTTTGCTTAGGCCATATCCATCTGGATCTGGTCCTGATCCAGGAAGGGCATTAGGTCCTTCAATATGTTGTCATTTCTCTTGTAGCAGTCTATGATTGTTTGTAATTTTCCACTTTCTTCAGGATGCATAGTATTGGAACAGCCTGTGAGATGCTTTTTATTACTCATCAGCCCACAGTGGTGTACAATTGGATTTTATCTGACAGTTGCTGCTTCAGAGCATCAGCACAGTGTGGAAGGTGATAAGTATATTGCTTACTTTTGTCAATAAGTGGGATCTGGTGATTTACCTCCCACAGTGGAAAAGTGCATGTTTCACTCCTTCTAGTTGAGTTTTATATTTTTGGAACCACTGGTTCTGTAGGTGGGGTATATTCTCCTCACATAATTTCATGACTGTGAGTTGCAATCTTTTTTCATTTGTATTTTTTATACTACTTTTTGTAGTTTTTGTACTATTTCCTCTTCCCTCCTTCAAGCCCTCACAAGGTGTTGACACTTTTATAGGGCATGAAAATCATTGGGAGCTTGGGGTGGTGCTGGGATAGCAGGTGCCTCTAGCACTGGATGAGGATTCATTCAGAAGGGGGACAGTAGTGCCCCCCACAATCCATGAATCAGTGGTGAAGTTGACAGTGGCATAGTATTGTCATAGAAAGGGTATTCCCAGAATACAATTGTAGTGATTGATATTGGCTACATCAAAATAAGTGCAGGTGGTAATTCCACCAATGATGACAGAGAATTCACTCCCATGGGTGATTTTCAAGCAGCTGCCTATGCAACCCAGCTATAGCATAAGCTGTTGCCAAGAAGATATACCTCCATTTAAGTGACTTTTGCTAATGTAGGGCTCACAAAGTTGCTAGTACTACTGGTATTGATCATCATATATGCCAGATACCTGTTAATGGTGATCCAGGCTGTTGCACACACATGTAGTGCTGGTGCAATCATTGGTCACATACCAGGGTTATCCCCTGGCCCCATCTGAGTATGCATTGCATACCTGAAGAAGTGGGGATTTATTTCCCCCATTGCACCCTGGTGTACTACATCAAGTGTGGCCAGTCATATCTGTGCAAGATTTGGTGATCTGTCCTGTTAATCATTGATCCATGTGTGATCTTGACCACTAGGTCATCTGGATACATCCTGATCTGGAGGGGGGATCACTCTATAAGCTCCTCTCCTCAATGATTATATTGTACAATGTAATGATCTCTTGCCTGGTGAATGAGATGCATGGACAAGCCTATACTGCCTTATATCTGAGGTTCCAAGCAAGGAACACTTGGTATCCCTCAAAGATGTGAACTTGTTTCACAAGTTTAGCCATTACTGCACAGACACAGTTAATATTGAGGCTGTGTTCTGTCATTTGTGCATAATCACACTTGTCCCAGCCTCTGTCATACTCCTGTTGAGCATACTTGGATAGGTATGATTGGGCTGTGCTCAGTGAGGGGTCTCCCTTGTCAATATCAGCTATAATGTGAGTGATTTATTGCCAGCACTCAAGGCAGTCACTGCCCTCATAGATTACCCCATACATCAGGGACCATGTTTATCTCAGCCAGGGATCCTCATTCTTTTGTAACCCAGGGCCTGTAGTGGGTGATTTCCCATTGGTGGTTCACATTGCTGTGCACCAACATGGACTGGTTATCATCCAGTGGGTTATGCATGGCACCCAAGTAGGCAATGGGTTCATCATCCTCTTAGATGTCTAAACACTCTGAATACAGCTTGAAGCAGTCATTGACTACCTGGCCTTCATCAGCAGGGTCATTATTGACCTCATCAGTAGCCTCTGCTATGTGTTCAGGGTCAGTGGGGGCCACTACCTCATTATTGAATCCAGTGTTAGTAGTGTCACCTGGGGTCTCATCCCCCTCATCATCTTATACATTCAAAGTATACAGTTGTGGTCTCCCTGCTTGTGGTAGGTCCTTGCAAGGTTGATTGCACTGGTTGACCATATGGCCTTTCTTATCACAATGGAAGCAGGTGATCCCCTACATTATCTCCTTATCTGATAACTAAAACTATTCTTTCATTTGGGTTGTCAGACCCTTTGGTTGGGAAGCACTCACTCCTGTCTCACTGTCTTGGGTGAATTGGCTGTCCTTTGATTATAACATGTTTCCATGGTGTATAAATTTGTGCATGTCACCTGAGGCTGTTGTTAGAACCAGATCTCCAGGAGGTAATTCTAGAACTCCAGAGTTCAATCAGGACTTGGCTTTACCATATGTGGTGCATCCTTGTCACAACTCTGGATGTGTCCTGTTATTTCAGAACACAGGTTGAGGGTTGGATTGACCTTGTTACAAGCAACAAAGGTCAAGGATGGATATAGAGGAGAGTCTTGGTGACTCAAGGGGATTGGAGTAAGCTTGGGAGACTATTCAAGTCAATATTCAAACTAAAACACTATAACAGAGTGCTGAAACTTATATACAGATGTGAAACATAGAGCTTAGTAAGAGAACAGAGGACAGATGCTAGGTGTACTAGAGCTGTGCTCCTAAGTGGAGCACAGAAATGGAGGATGACTAAAGGTGAGACTAGTGGCTATGTACTGTAAGTGAAGAATGGAATGTAACATAGAGAACAAGGGGGACTAAGTACAGAGGATCTGGAATGTCAAAGATGCAGACTCATCAAGAATGCACCAGAAGTCTAAGGAGATAGGTCCAGAGTTAAATTTAGAGTTAGATCTGAGGATCTGGAATGGCAGATATAACAGCTATTATGAATCCCCTTGCACCTAACTGTTTCTACCACACTTTTGACTTCACTATCTTTCATTCTTACACTTCTTAAGTCACGTGACCTCCACAAGGTCAGTCACATGACTAGTCACATCATGTATCCAGACCATAATGTCATCTATGACATCATGTCTCAAAATTACCATGTATAGACTACCCTAACCCTTATCTCCATTGGATCTCTATAGCATTTCCATGTCACCTTCTAGATCTCCTGATCTGATCTAATCTCCCCTTTGTATCCTATTTAGATATCTCCATAGATCTGGATCCAGATCTTAGGGTTCACCTCACAGTAGCCTTGTGCTCTTCATCTCTGTCCATACTTCCATTCTCTTCCCATATTCATTACTGTACTGTTATTACCTTTCTATGTATAGTAGTATAGATCCTGGTCCATGCACAGACCCAGGCAATATATAAAGGCAGTGGCCTAAAGCCAGGAACCCCAGCTTTAGCTACTTGTCAGATTGGCTCTTCCTTGTCTGCTAAGGGACTTGTCCCTTGTTCCTCAAGATTGGCTTTACTGCAGATTCTACTCTGGCTGGCCCTTGATATGGGTTTCCCTCTTTCTGCTGGGTAGCTCTGTTATCAGCCATATTCCTTTAGTTGTCATTTGGTTATCTGGTCAATGAGTTTGTTTGGTTCTTGGTAAATTTAATGAGTCATTCACAACAGAGGCCTCTTTAGCCTTCTTTCTCCATGGGTATGAACTATTTTGTCCTTAGGAGAACTTCCCTTCAGAGCCAAAGTGGCTCATTCTTACTATATATGCAATCTAATGGCCTTCTGGGTGGTCTCTATCCACTGAACCTCCTTGATGTTAGACTTTATCATTATTCATACTTATCACTTCACACTCATCCAATGCACACACACACACATAGATTACATATGTCATGCACATACTCTAGGTCTTCTTCTCTTTCTTCTCTTTCCTCACCATTCCACACCATCTCGAGTGTGCACTAAGGTAGGTTTACATTCATAGTACTTATTTCATCATCACTCATGTTGATTACCTAGATCTGCTGCTCTAGGTAATGATATAGCGTTCCACACCATCTTGAGTGTGTGCTGAGATCTGCTGCTCTAGATCCATCAGGTTATGAGCTCTGAGCTCTAACTGAGCTCATATCCATTGATCTAGATCACCTCGTCTCCAGAGCTATAACACTCGGTCCATGCATAGATGCTGAACACCACATATAGACACAAACCTTTCACATATATCCTTTCATGGGCAAATACAATCACATTTGTGAATTGACTGGGGTGGAGAACTATCCGCAATGGCAAAAACAAATAAAACTTGTGCTTGAGAGTGAAGATCTCTGGAATCATTGTAGCTCAGGATCAGATCCCTTCTATTTTGCCTTGTTTGAATCAGTCCTCCCAGTTCCCGTTGATCCAAAATCCCCCACAGCAGATAAAGTTACACATATTTGCTCCTGGTTGGCAAAAAATGCCCAGGCCAAGTCCCTGATTTACAGGAAAGTATTGATAGTAGTCAGTTGCCTACTAGACAAGAATCACATGGCGCAAGCACAATGGGATTTATTGTCAAAGTGCTATGGGTGGAGAGACTTAATATCTCAGTACAAACTACAGGCACAGATTCACTCTGAGAAACTGAAAGATGCAAAAGATGCTTCCAGATACATAGGAGTTTTTGAGGAAGCTTGACATCATTTCTTGGAAATGGGGGTGACCTACATGACCAATGAATCCATATTTGACCTGTTTCAAGGGTTACCTGATGGTGTTGAGTGGGAGATCTTTTGGGAACTCATGTACAGCAAGTTGTTGGCCTCTGCATTGTCAACTCCTACTGCTTCCACTACATCATCTCCAACTCCTTCTTTCAGCTTTGACGATGCGATCTGGCTCTCATCAAAAAGGCCAATGCCATTATTGGGTGCCATAGACTAGTGTGGTAATTAGGTCCTCAAAGGACCAGAACCAGATCACTTGATCTGGTGATTTGACCTCCTGGTTATACCATTGAGAGGCTAAGTTCTCCAAGTACAACCCTGTATACAGGACATGAATCTTATCACAATCCAGTTTGGTGACCTTGAATATATAGAAGTACTTCAAGAACTGGCTCAGCCAGTTATCACACTTTTTGAGGTCACCATGACCTCCATACTTTCCAGGTTTGAGCAGATTCATCACCTTAACCTCAGACCCCACTGGGCTGGTCAGTTATCCAACTTGTTCCCATATGTGTAACTATGTGTATCACTGTTGTATGTAATTGTCATATCTGTTCTGAACTCCATTTTCCTGAACTCCTTACCTTATCTCTGAATCTCCACAACCCAGACTTTGTACCTCCACATCTGGATTTTGCTCTTTTCTCTCAGACTTCCTTACTTACTACATTGAGTATTCCCCTTGCCTCCCTTCAACCCTTCATTCTTACCTTAGACTCTTTGCCACACTATATGATTTCCCCTATGTATGTTACCCCTTATTACATACATAGTTCCAATATAAAGTCAAAAAACTGTCCGAATGAGTCATGATTTTGAAATAGCTGCCATTTCATCAGATCTTATCCAAATCCCTTGATTCTTGCATCAGTAGATAGCCAAGGGTTAGTACTATATTTGGTACACTTACATAATAGGGTTAGGATTAGTGGTTCTCACAGGATATTGCATTTAGTGCAAAATAGGCAAACATCTGGACAGTTTTTTGAGCCACTGTATATGTTCCCTCCTTACCCAATGTACCTTTTCATCATTCCTCTGTCTAAACTCTGGACTGGACTTTAGTATATAAGTTTCCTGTACTCCATTTTGTACACCAGTACAAATATCAAACTAGTTTCCTCCAGATTCTTGTTTGGTCTCTTTCTCTCTCTTCATCTTTTGCTCTCTCTCTCTCTCCCTTCTCCCTTCCTATGAAATACAAGGACCAAATCTTGGCAAGGGCATAACACATAAGTTCTGTGCCAAAGTCCTCCTAGGCATCCCCTTTCCCACTTCATCCTCTGTTTGTCCTCTGATGAACTTCATGCACTAACCTTTGGACCTCTAACCAGACTTGAATTCAGAGGACCTGGACTTGACAGTAATCCATATAGCATGTGTTACCAGGGGTGAATTCCCTGAGATAATTTTGATGATGTTGTTGTCCAATTCATCACCTTGACCTCAGATCCCACTGGGCTGGTCAGTCATCTGACTTATTCCCATATATGCTATGCATATTACTGTAGGAGTCAGCAGTCTCCTATAGTTGCATACCACTCTTTTTAGCTTGTCCATATGTCTGTTAAGTCCAGGTCCTCCAGACTCAAGTCTGGTTGGAGTTCCAAAGGTAAGTATAAAGTTTGTTGGAGGACGAATAGGAAACAGAATGGAGATGGGATACCTAGGAGAACGTTGGCACAGGACTTATATATGTCACGCCCTTGCCAAGGTTCAGTCCTTGTATTTCATAGAAGGGGAGGAGAGAGAGAGAGAGAGAGAGAGACCAAACAAGAGTCAGGAGGAGACTAGTGTAATATTTGTACTAAGGTATAAAGATGGAATACAGAGGGTTTATATATGAAAGTCTGATTGGATTTTGGACAGAAGAATGGAGGGACATACATATGGTAAGGTATGTCAGGTAAAAGGAAGGCATGTGGAGATGGGGAACATACATAGGGGGAGGCATATGGTATGGTGAAGGGTCTAAGGTAAGAATGAAGGGATGAGGAAAGGATAAAGGGTCAAGAGAGAACAAGGGGAATACTAAATATGAATATGGTAACTACAGAAGTCCGAGTGGAAGGAATGAAGTCCAGGTTCGGAGGTACAAAGTCCAGGTTATGGAGTACCAGAGAGGGGATAAGAGGATCAGAGAACAGAGTTCATTTGGAGGTACAAAGTCTGGGTTACAGAGTACCAGAGAGGGGATAAGAGGATCAGAGGATGGAGTTCAGATACAGATATGACAATCAGGTATCTTGTGCCAGGTTGAAGGGTTTCTTTGGGAGCCAGCAGTCCTGTCAAATATAGCCTGGTTTACCACAATTAAAACATGTGCAGGTATCTAGGGGCCCCTGCACTGCCCCAATTTCCATGGGTGCTTCCCTTTCAGGTTGTGTCCCATATTGTGTGAACCCATATTGTGTGAACCACTGGTTAGGTGGTGGTCCCTTGGGCAGATTGTAGCATTGCGCTCCACTGAAGTGCCTTGGTTGGAATCTATGTTTAATTTCTGCAGACTCAAAAGATCAGCCCACCTTCCTATAGGCATTGATCAACTCGAAAATATCATTCTTCACATGCATGTGGAGGTGGACCTGCATATAGATGTGGGTGTCCACTGCCCACTTGAGAATCTCGATGCTATGGCCATTCTCAACTTTGGCCTCTTTGAAGAGAACCTTGAATTTCTGGAGGAACTCATCAATGGGATGTCCTTGCTGCTTTAGCCAGTTGAGCTTCTACAGCAATTTATGGGCCAGGACATCAATTTGGAAGTGCTCTTTTATTTTCTTTTGAAGTATCTTTCATTCTGGCCATACATCATCTCCACGGGGGTAGCTGAGATTGTTTCCCATAGGTCCCATTGTGTTTTCAATTTTGGAGTCATAATACTCCTCTAATTTGAGCCATGCATAGGAGACAGCATCACCCTCCATCCAGGATAGGACTGCTATGGTCCAGAGTTTGTCCGAGCCCCAATTTTGGAGTGAGACCCAGACTTTGATTTGAGTGATCCACACCCAGAATTTGTCTTGGTTGCCATCCCACTTGCTGGGATTGGCTACCTTCTTGGTGATTGCAGAGGGGCTGTCCTCCTTTTTCTTTAGAAGGGCTGTGAGAAGTGCCTTCACTTCGTCATTGCCTAGCAATGATGATGACATTGTTTTTTCTTGGGGGGGAGGCTGAGGTTGGCAGTTTTTAAACTTAAGGCAGTATGGCCTTTCTTCAATTTGTGGGAGACTTTCAAGCAGTCCCTCAAAAGAGGGAGATCATTGGAGTTGTGAAGGTGCCTGTTCCAGAGAACCAGGCAGCAAGCTTTTATATACAGAAATTTTGAAATGTTACAGTCCTTACTTGCTGGTATCTTTCAACGGACATCTGGGGATGCATGCAGAGGTGATTGTTAAGGTTAAGATTGGGGGAGAGATTTGGATCATTTGGTTTTCTTCTATCAATTTGCTGTGGATGGTGTGGGTTCTGTCAAGAGGGTAGAGCCCCAATAACAAGGAGTGTCATATGCATATTATGCACTGATGACAGATATTACAGGTGTTCTGCAAATCTGATAACCCCAAACCACAGGGATTATGTCATAGTGCACTATTGACAAAAGCAACTTTATCCATATTTATATGGCAGATGTCATATCCATCGAATCCAGTACTCTGGACTCAACTCCAGACAACTCTGGACACCTTTCCTGCGACCTCCGGTGCGTTCTTGATGAGTCCGCATTCCTGACACCCCGGACCCTCTGTATTTAGCATTCCTTGTTCTTAGTGTTACGCTCCATTCTTCGCTTACAGTATATAGCCACTAGCTTCACCCCAGTTCACCCTCCGTCCCTGTGCCCACTTAGGAGCACAGCTCCAGTATACCTAGCATCTGCACTCCGGACTATTAGTAAGACCTATGTTCTACTCCCATATATAAAGTCCCCGCACTTGTAGTAGATACTCCAGTTTGAATATCGACTTGGACAGTCTCCCAAGCTCACTCTGACCCCCTTGAGTCTCTAAGACTCTCTTCTGAACCATCCTCGGCCTTGTTGCTTGCAACAAGACCAATCCGACTTCTTCCGCCCATTCCGAAATTACAGGACACCCCTGGAGTTGTGACAAGGGTGCACCACATACGGTGAAGCCAAGTCCTGCTCGAACTCCGGAGTTCCGGAGTTACCTCCCAGAGATCCCAGTTCTAACAGCAGACAACCATGTATGCAAACTGATAAGAGTATTATGCCCTGGCCCATCATATAGTACCACTGCACTATGTCCCTTATGCCTGGGCCCAGCAGCTGTTATCAATGGACTTTGTTTCTGTCTTGATTCTTCTAATGGGGAACCCTTGTCACCTGATCTTGATGGTTTCACCAACAAGACAGCATGTTCTTCTGAGGGGCAATGTAGATAACTTTGACCAAGTGTTATAAATCACAAGCAACTAGCATGACTGGCCTCAGCTTCACAGGCTTCTATGAGCCTGGCAAGGAGAAGATGGGGAGACAGGCTCAAGCTCATGTTATTATCCAAGGACAACAGGTGGTCAAAGCTGGGGATGCCAGCTGAGACACCTGGTGCAGAGGAGGGCACATGGACCATAGGGTCTGTGAGATAGACTACTATACATGGCTAGACTAGTGTACATGATTGTGAGAGAGTTCCCACCAGAGTTAATGGTAATTAAAGGGGCATGTCAGCCATGAGGTATGATGTCATGGTCTGGACCTGGTCATGTGACTAGTCACATGACAAGAAAAGTGGGTCTGAAAGTGGTTCATAACACGGGAACCCAACCTATTCGACAAGATGGACCCAAATAAACTCTGTTTGTTTGTTGTTCAGTGCAAATCACCTTGCTTGCAAGGTCATGTCTCATGTCAGGCCCGCATGTAAAAACGTCCACATGTACAAACAAAAACGTAAATTTGTGTTTGAAGTCGTCGTTGTCCTTAAGCATTCCTCGTTTTCTTTTGAAAGGTGTCACCGAAAGCTAATGTACTACCTGTAAGCGTTTATTGGAGAACTTAGCACTCAGGCATAGCATTTATTTCGTAGTGCGTCTCCGACTGTGTCGGTCGTGTTCATCCGGATGTGATTAGTCACAGTCACAAACCTCCTTTCCATTGCCGTTCACGTGAACGTTGGTTTCCGTCTAACGTTTGCTTTCTGTGCACGCTGAATAGTTTTCATTCATTAGGGTCGACGGGTCCAATCAATGGGTGACATCGCTAATTGTGTTGTCTTGGCGTCTCTAGCAAGTTATGCTTGCGCAGCAACTGTTCACATAGACGACCAAGTGGTTCAATGTCGTTTGCTGGAACCTTTGTTGGATTCTCAGTCCGAAATGGTTTACGCACTGGGCAAAGATCTGGAGCTTGTCCTCAATGTTCCGCCGGTCACTCAAGTGTATATTCATTAGCGAAAGCTTGCACAAGTGACCACTTACTCTGGGCATGCACCTGGCCTTGTTGATGGCCCTGCAGTAAATTTAAAAAACCTATAGGTCTGTTACTCACATAATTTTGCGAATCCATCCACTCTTGCGATTTCAGATGTTCGCTTTCTAGTGTCTATTTTACACAGGTTTAACCCCTTCCCATTCATACATCTTCAACATAGATCTTTAAATGTCGAACTCGCCTTTCTTTGTGGACACCCTATGCTATAACTTTCAGTGATGAAACATGCAAAGCCACCCCATTGCCGACTCCAGCAAAACTTGTGCTTTGAGACGAAAAGCCTCATCTTCACTTTCTGTAATAGCCCTCTTTGTAACGTGTTGCAGTCACTCACGCTTGCAAATTTAACCGTTCGTCTTCCTCTCTCAGTGATTCTGAGGGATGCTGTGTGAAAAGTTTGTCATCAAAATCATGCAGCAATCGAATGGTCGATCGACAGCGTGAACAGGACAGTGCAACATAAGCATTGAAAGGACTGAGCGCAAAACTTGTCGTCTTGCCAATGTCAACTATTGCTTGCTCAATAGTCTGGCCCTGCGACTTGTAATCAGTGAAAGCATACGCCCCTGTCACAGGTAATTGTCGGTGGGTCACCCTTTTGTGTGGATGATCATCAATATAGAAATGCACCAATTTCAGCGCTACTGGAAGTTCGTGGTTGCCCAACGTCGACAGTCGTTGGGCCCCGTGACACGATGTAAGTCATACTATAATGTATAATGGGGGATAATGGAGATTGCAGTGGTCTTGCTCATCATCTGTCCTGTTGTTTTCAACCTCGTGCGGATCAAGGACAATATTGGTGACCATCCCCTGAGAGCCATTAGCTAGACCGGCTGCAGGTGAAACATTCTCCATTATCATGATCTTCATTCCAATCGCCAACTCACATCTTGTTGGGAGATTGCCTGTTTCATCGGCTGACATTCCTGCTATTAGCAACCATTGCTCCTTTGACGGCAGGCCACCATCTACAGTATCCTCTGCTGTAAATCTTAGACAGTACTGCCCTGTTTCGGCAGTGTTTCTGAAGTCGCAACCAGTTCCATTCCTGACGAACACTGTTTCGGGGCGTGATAAGTTCCGCATCACACCAGGGAGGGGTGCTAAAATCAGGTACAGGACATTCTTCATTTGTGAGAACGATACCATGGAGAATTGCCAAGTCTTCTGCTGTACAAGCGCCTGTGCGTGCCTGGCTCAGGATCTCCATTCATGTTGGGTCTGTCACCCGTTTCTGTTCATTGAGAACGATGACTGAATCGAATTGAGTAAATAAATGTTGGCCCAGATCTCCCTTACTACTTGGTTGTTTTGTTAAGAATAATGCACAGTTATGTCGTCCTGTGTACTTTGACTTTAGAGAGAAATTGTTTTCCTTCAATGTTTCCATTACAAACTCATCTACTGGCAGGATCTGATGGAAATCGCCCATGAGCAGTACATCGAGCCCTCCAAATGGGGTTGATGAATCAGGTTTCCCTAGCACGATTGACAACAGCTGCGAGAGATCTGACAGCATGTCGGTTGTCAGCATGCTACATTCGTCTATCGAAAGTAATTGAACCCCTGTAATGTTCTCAGAGCGATGTGCTGCCATGTCAGGTGATGGATGAGTTGCCCACTTCTCGGATTGTGTACGGATGACAGGGAGACCCGCCCACGAATGGATTCCTTCCCGCAACATTGACTGCTGCAATGCCCATTGTCGCTGTCTTCACATATCGATATGGTTGATCATGGAGGGCATAGAGACGACTTATCAGGTTTAATAGGTGGGTTTTCCCTGTTCCTCCTTCCCCTATAATAAGCATCTGCAGCTGATGGGGCTCTTCTCCACGCCAGTGACGTTGAAATTGTTGACAGATAATGTCATAAGCCATCCACTGCCTGCTGTTAAGCCCTTCGATTTCTTCCTCATCCATGCTAAAAGCTTCGGCTGATACATCCATCTCAACACGTCCAGTCATATCATTTTCTCCTTCATCCTGTTCCTTCAATCCTAGAGCAACCATTCCTTCGTCTCCCATACGTTCACTGACAGGTGAAGGTTTTTTCCATTGTTGAAGTTGCGTCGTCCATGAAGTGAGTGATTGGATGTCGCCTGAATCCCCCCTTTTTGGTTCTTTCTTCCTCTCTTCCCATAAGGCTTTTGGCTCAAAAATGCCGACTGTGTCAGCAATGTCGACAGCGACCTGTGCATATAGCTGCTCGCGCATTGAATATTGAGATGCGTAAGCTTCTTCGATTTCATCTTCCGTTACTTCTTTCCTCACTTCAGCCACCTCATCCATGTAATTGTCATCAATGTTCACGTGGGTACTCTCCGTAACACCCTGTGCCCAGTCATTTGATAGCACGTTTGCTTCTTGATCTCGGTGAGCACTTTCAGAACACTGATGATAGTAATCAATGTTTTTGATCGTGTGCAGGACAGAGCTTGAGACATCATTCACAAACGAGGAATATGCTTCCAAAAAGGTTGGGAAAGGGGATTTCAACTGGGCCATGTCACGCCACAGCTTGAAAACGGCTAACACTGCAGCACAGTACAAGGAGTTGGAGTGAGTAACATCCGCCTTTGGGAACCAACGTCCAGGAAAGTATGGCACGATTTCACGGTCTTCCGCACGAATTACTCAATAGTGCTTTCTCCGATGCTGACTTGAGCGATAAGGGACTCTCAGTTTCCGCTGTCGGATCCCGACTTCGTTTGTGTCTGCTAGAGTTGCAGTATCGTACGTGTGCAAAAAGAAATCGTAATATGACATTTCTTCGAGAGCATCCCCTCGGTCCACATAGTCATGCACATAATCTTGAAGATAAACGCTGTTATCCAACATAGTAACTCTGATGTATTCCTGGAATGAACAAATCGATCAGTATAGATTTCAGTGACAGGAATTCGGTTCATTCTTACCTCTCCTGCTTTGTGCTCTTGCGTTGTAACATCTGAACTAGCGTCTAGCTCAGGAAAAAGCCACTGAAGCATCGCTAGCAACGGAGTGATTTGTATTGATTGAAACTGATGGGAAAGATAACGATCACCCCAATTCATTAGATAGCTCACTACTTCAGGAGCACTGAATTCTTGTGAGCGACTAAGCGTATTCGCATATCTCTGGATGAGAAGTTTGTTCCGTCCCTGTATATCTGAAAACCGTTCATTGGGTGTTCTCTGGAAGGCCTTTGATTTCACTAACAATGCGGACACATTTGATGAGCATTGCTGATGCTTCGTCGCATAGTTTGTAAAGTAGAATGTGATGTGCTGTGTCTCCGCACCATTCGTTATTAATTTGCAATCATGATTGGCACGGATACAATCTAGCACAGTTGGAATGTAATTGTTGATGGTACCCGAGATGCGATATGGCCCCCAGTGACCTTGTTCATCAATCCACACAGTATCTGCCAAAGGAAAGGGGGCATGTCACTTGCATGTTAAGCGGCCTGTAGACTGTCATTCACATTCTCCTTTCATGAATGTTTTCAGTTCACCCTCATACCTTTAAACACGACAAGACATCCTGGTCCACATTTATGTGTCTGTAAAGCTTTCACCAGCTCCGCACGACATAGATCACAAAGAATCGTGTAACAGGATCTACGAGGATCCACAGGTCTGCTGTAAGTGACAGCAGTCGACCTTCGTGTCTCCTTTTCAGAACAGGCCTCCATTAAAGGACAATGTGCCCGTATATTGTTTGAAATGAAATGGCGGACATGGGCACGGAATGATGGGTCCATCAACAGTTCTTTCATGCGCTCCGCTGTCAGAGTGCCTTCCAGCCACATGAGCATGTGCAGGTGTAACATTCCTCGTCCCTACGCCTCAACAGTGCCTATGAATCCTGTGACCTTGCCAAAGACTCCTAATTTCTGCTTAATATGTCCGCCAGAGACTGAGAATCCAGTAAGCGTTTCCAGAAAAATGCGCACTATAAAATGAAAGAATTTTGCTGCCGCGAATGGATCTGCTGCAATGTGAACAGCATGCTCATGGGCATCAGGTCCTGAAGTCACACAAAAGTTATCAAAATCGATCTCCACTCCAGTCAAAACTTGCGATATAGGATCATTGATATCACTTGGGTTGATCGTGACCCATAATGAGGGAGGATTAAACTTGATGACCATGCCCCAGACAAGGGATCGGATCCAAGTGCAAGATTCATCAGTACCGACAACCTTGGAACATACAGCACTCAAATGTTTGCGAAGAGAACGGATCGTGCCATTAGAAATCGGTTGGTGCCGATCTTCTTCAACAGCTGCCTGCTTCAAGTCTTCCGGAGTTAATCATGAAAAGGATTCTTGATACTCAACGAAATCATGTCGACGGATCTGTAACACAGCTGAACGACAGATTTCACGTTTCTGGATGACGCCAAACAATTGGAACATGAATTGATGATCCAGATGGAATCGTTTGTCCGCATAACGCATCGACCAATGAGCTTGCTTTTCATAACTCAACGGTACTCGTCGTTCAACCTCAAATCCTCCCATTGCATACAGAAACAACCATGGAAAGGCACCCAAGAGATGATTTGGATTCTCTGCTTTCCCGATTGATCGTTGCCCACTGGCATCGACACGTGCGTACTCCGAGACGAATGATCCTCCACGTCGAACAGCATACGTTTCAGCAGAGGTGAATGTGGAATTAGCGATTTCTTGTGCCAACACCTGTTGATCGTTGAGCTCTGACACTCCAGGATCAAGTACGCCAAAAGCTTGCATAGGAATAACTTCAGGAAGGTTCTCATCTTAGTGATCGTCAGGCCTCCTATTGAACAACGACGAAAAACAGATAGCACTACCTGTCATGTGCCTCTCCTCTGCTTCAATCGACTCGTCCTCCCCCAGCGTTCCTGCATGCTCCTTCTCAAGCATCTCCCCATCATTCATCTGTTGAGCAATCGACTTGATTTCTTCCGGTATCCCTGACTCCGGTAATAGATTGAGATTGTCTTCTGAGATTGTAATTTCTCGATATAGAGGATTCTCTTGACATAAGAACTGAAGCGCCTGATGAACGTGGGATCGATTGACAGACAACATTCATGGAAAACTTTGCTCGCGTATATTGCCAGACCTAACAAACATGACCGCGATCGTTGCTGCCAAAACAGATGGAGGCGGCGGAAGAAAACAGCCTTCTGCCATTGAGACAACGTCCTGAGTATTCATCCGATAAGTGGAAACATTGCCTCGCACTCCACTGTTAAGAGTCGTAGTATCCCAGGATTGCGAGCCTTGACGCTTGGGATATAACTTTACAACATATGCTGCGGGATAATAGCACGCGACCAGTATGCACTCAGGCAACGTTAAGATCGACAGTTCTCTTGGCAAGTCTCCAACCCACAATCCATTCGCGAGAGATATTGATGGGGTCTTTCGCCGTCGTAGGTCTGCTTGACATTCTTTACATATAGGACCCATGCACCGATCTCCCTGCAACTCCAACGTAGGACTATACAGAAGCATCCCATCAAACAACTTCTGCCGAGGGTGTTGAACGAAAGGGTAGAGCACACTCTTGTGCGGATACGCTGTGAAATCAAATGACTCTACTTCAGCCCTGAAATACTCGCCTGCACACACAGTGCAGGCAACTTGTTCCATTGCATCGTTGCCTAACAACACTGAACAAAATACACGTGTGTTCCTTTTCATCACTCACTAGTCCGATCAATGAAAGCTGCTACTAACCCTCATCGCACCTCCTCGCCAACATCGACAAGATAACGGTCTTCTCCACTTTCAGCATCACCTGCAACACCGAGTTGGGCTTCATGAACAGCTTTCTGACAATCGGCTTCTATACGATGCTTCTTCCTTGCGAGAGTGGCTTGCAACCTCTCTTGACTTTGTCCATGCATCTCGACTGCTTCAAACAACCGTTTCTGTGAACATTTTTCATCTAATCGCAAAGGCATGCACTGTAAAGCTTCCAACAGCTCATTCTTTGTCAATTGCGCGAACAACGTTTCCAAGTCGTGCCTCGTCAACATTGCACTGTATGGCCTTGCATCAGTTCGAGGTGGCAATATAGGAGTGATGACATTCGATGACATATGCGCCCAATCATGAACACTGGGCTGACCCCTGTTCTCTCTTGACTGGCCACCGTCATGCACGACCTCGAAGAGCACCACAAGACTTGCAACAAGTCCTTAAATTACGTCGCGAGAAAAGACTTGATACAACATCTCGAATGGCAACCTGCCAAAACAGGCTCAGTCATGTATGAAAAGGATAAGGCAGATCCATTCGTCGCAGTCATCGTCGGCAGAGTCGCTGAACACAAGCTAAAGGTGTCAGGGTCCGGCACCTTCTTCAGTTATGGTGAA